>VDFB02097904.1:0-107281 GCA_007258455.2 Sequoia sempervirens
TCAAATATAACATAATAAAAATAATAAAAAATATTTAAAGATTTAGTAAAGCTCAAGTAAAACTTAAACCCATATTTGCCTTCCATATATACAATGTAAAAGTAAAAACCTAGGGAACAATCAATTAGCCCCTTTATTAAGTTCTATTTCAAGGCCCTATGACCTTTCTCACCAATGTGGCCCATACTCTCATACTAAAACATAGTCTTTTCAACAATAAGATTTTGATTATTTGAATTAAGAATCTCATAACTATTACATTCTAAGTTTCTCACATCAAACCAAAAATATTTTTAGAACAAACTTCTCTAGTTGATCTCATGGTTCCAAAAACCATTATGCATCCTTCCTTTCTAAAGACCACAAGCTGCAATATTCATTTTTCTTATTGGTAATAGGTTCCTCATCAAATTTACTGTACAAAACATTAGAAAAGGATTTAGTCCTTCCATATCCAAAAATGATCATGACTCTACCATGTCCAACAATCTTGAGACATGAGTTATCTCCCAATTAAACTTTTTCACCATTATTTTTTTCATAATTAATAAACACTCTCTATGAGGAGTCATTTGGAAGGAAGCTCCAAATCTAATAGACCACCCATGCGTGGTAATGGATACAATGAAAATATCACTAATGTCTTCGTTTAAGGCTCTTAATCCTAAATCATCATCTGAATCCTTGACATCCTCCTTACACCTAGCAAGTTTTTCCATAGTTCCAATACTTGACCTTAGATTTGTCAAGAGACTTAGATCTCCCCTTCGAGTTGGATCTTTTATCCTTCTTTTTGTTGATTACACATCTATTAATGTTGATTTGATTGTTCAATTGATGTTTTCGTGTTCATAGTTATTTAGTGATGTGTTCATATTAACGATTGATTAATTATTTGAAAACTAATTATGAATTATACTATAAACAATTTCTATTAAGGTGAGTCAAATTGTGATGACTTCATAACATGTACTAGGGAAGGTGGATAGGGTATGTAAACATCTATTCCTAGGATGTGAAGCACTAATCTTGTTTGAACAAATTAAGGAAGATAAATAGATTAGAAATAAAAATTAATTATAATTTTTAAATATTTAATTTGATTTATTTTCAATTAAATAGAATAGTCAAAATATAGTTGATGTGGAAATTATAGCAATTTACCTGTTTTATTGTGCAAACTTCAAAGGTAGATTTATATAATAAATAAATTAAAGAAAACTTATTCTTTATTATTATACATTAAAAAAATTAGTTATATTTGGAATTCATTAGAAAATAAATATTTCAATTATAATTAGATAAATATAGAATTGCTCCAGTTAAAATTTGTGCATGAGTTTTATAATATTTAATTGTATGGATAAGATAATAAATTTATTGATTTTTTATGAAATGTGATTTAGAAGAGGAATTTTTATAAAACTATAGAAAACAATAGAACAATTCACCATTACACACACTTCCACATATATATTTTTAGTGAATTGATCTTAGAAGAGTTTCAAAGAAGAGTGTTCAAGTATCTGATGTGTTCTAGAAAATGAGATCAAGGGTTTTAAATTTAATTGAACAATGATTTTAACTGTGCATTGAAAGTTTGGCTTCCATGTATGGAATACTCGTACAAATCATATATATTTTGGATTACAATTGATTGATTTATAATTGTGAATGTTGAAACTAGAAATCTAGTAAATTGAAAACCTAGAATTTAGATAATTCAATCTAGATGAGTATTGGAATGAATATCATTGTTCAATTTAGTGGAATTATGATATGTGGTCAGCTTATGTCTAATGATTTTGTGAAGCTAGGAAAATTAATTTGATCAAATTATGGCTTCAAATGGATTCTATTTTTTATTATGGTTAAACATGAATAGGTTTATTTTTAGTTATAAGTATGTATTAAATAATATTGAATGATTATTTTTGGGATTTGGGACTTTAAGAAATATGAGATTAGTTTTTATTAGATGATTAAATTAGGTCATTGTATGCATTTAATTATGAAATTGATGATTGTTGAGACTAATTAGGATTGGTATAAAGGTCAAGTGAAAATTTTGGTTTGTGACCTTTTTGGAAAATGTGTTTTTGGAGCTTGTGAATGGTTTTTTTTTCAATTTTATAATTTGTTTTGTCAAATCATAATCAAGCTTAGAAGTGTACTATGTGAACCATAAGTCACCATTATGTGACAAAAGTTCAAGAAAATATTTTGGATAGGACTTGTACTAGACAAGACTAAGGATTACAATTGAGGGGCTAGGACTATATTTGTAAGATAGGGCCACCATTCTATTGAGTTTGTTTGAATATGTTTGTTTTCTAGTTCTACAATGTTTGATTTTTATTGGAAATGTACTATTAGGTTTGTATTGGGTCAAAAAGTGTTTCCTTAGTGTAATTTTATGTATCCTTACATTGAATACAAGTTTGCAATGTTATTAGACTTTTTTTATGTAGTTGCATGATTTAATTTCTTGTTTGAGAGACATGGATAGCTTGGTGAGTAATAGGTATAAGTCTGTGATCCTAGTTAGAACTCAATCCTTGTGCTTGTGTGAGGTTTTGTGAAACCCAAAAGGTCATCTTCCCCATATATTGAGTTACAAGATAGTTCATCTTGATATCTATCTAAATTGCATCAAATGTGGTTATAGTTGTTGGCAAGAGACACTGCACATGTCATCTAGTGTTGTCATTGATGGAAACCCTAGTCAATGATTCGATCCGCACTTTAGTAGTTACTTATACCGAAAGTCAGATTGAAGTTTTGTGATTAACTACCAAGCTAGAACAAAGCATCTGACAAAGTTGTGTTTTTGATTCATATGCAATTTTCTGTTATCATTTTGAATTGTGGATCTCAGGGAAGTTTTTTCAATGTATGATCTATGTTATCCTTGAATCATAGAGCCTTGTATTGATTGGTGTGAAAGTTAGAAGATCCAGTTGATTGATTTTCTATCTAACAATGCAAGAAGGCCGACTAAGTGATAGAAACAAACCCAACAAAGGAGGATAACCCCTATCACAAATGTTAAAGACATGTGATAGAAACAAAACCTGCAAGGAGGAGAACCCCTATCACGAATATAATAGATAAGATCAAATAGACGAGATCAAATAGACAAGGTAAGATAACAAGAGAGCGTTACCAATAGCTTGTGGCTCCCCTCTTAGATTGATAGGCATGATGGATACACATACAAGAGAATCCTTAACTATTACTTGAGAGAAAAATTTGGAAGATCTTCGCTATGTGAGAGTGAAAGAGCATGAGAGAGCAAGAGAGAGAAATAAGATATGAAAATGAGAGTGAAAATAGAGTTTTGTGAGGCTGCATGGGTGGGAGGAGCTATTACACACACATCCTTATCGATACGACACTTGTCATGGGAAAGGAATGCAAAATATTCACATTTGAATCTCAAAATTTTTAAGAATGCTAGCACGTTGCAGAGACATCTATGCATCACACAAGTGTCCTACCAAAACTTTACAAAAATTAGGCATTCAAGCTACTAGTGCTTCATCATTGTCACCTAGGATGTCAAAATTGTGAAATCCTGACTTATAGGTTTTTTCCATAATGTGGCGGGCCTAAATGCGTAAGTGTGAAATTGCCACAGGGTGCAATTTTACAACACTACAACTAGTGATCATTTGATCATTATTATATTTGGGTATGTTAGGCATGTTGGCTATTGCATGTATATTATTATTAGGTTTAGTTGTACTATCAACTCATTATTTTTTTACTTCATAGCATATAATCTATGGTGCAATCATTATAATTAAGTGTAATGGAAGTTTAGTGAAACATCTTTTTTTTATTTTTATGGATTGATTAAGTTGCTTAATCTTTTGAAGTATGCAAAAAATTATGGCTCACATTTTTTGTGTTTTTATAGTAGTATCAAAGCATGGTTTGAACACTAGAGACTTCGGCCTACTAGTGAATTGTTGAGAAAAAATATTGTTTGAAGTTAATATTTTTAGTGAATGTTTATCTGAAGTATTAAGCTTTGAGTAAATTTCTATATTAAATTTTGTGTGAATTTTTAATTTGTGGGACTAGGTGTCTAGACCAAGGAGGAATATAGTGTAGGGTCATGAAGAAGATTGCAAGGCTAGACAAAAGGAAATTTTTTGGGGTTATTAATAGAATTATTTTTTAAAGAATAATATTGATGCAATGAGAGTGCATATATCTAGAAGGAATGTCAAATTGAAGAGTTGTTGAAGCTCAAAGAAAATGACACTAAAAAAATAACCAAAAGATGTATTTGAGTTCTAATCATGACCAATACAGTAGAATCAAAGGAGTTTTAGATTCATTCCATTCTTTGCATCATGAATAGCTACCTCATAGGGAGAGAGTAGATCCACTACTCGAGAAAATTAAAAAAATTGAAACCACCTACCTTTAATGGTATAGGATGTGAGAGGCCTAACTTATAGTCTTGACTAAATAATTTATATTGGTAGACATGAGTTTCAATATGAAGGCTAGAGTTTCTATCTATCAATTTTAGGGTGAATCATCATTGTAGTGGGACAATTTAAAAGCTATAAAGGAGTATGATATTCCACATATTTATTAGAATATATTCAAGCAAGAATGCATATATGCTCAATATAGTGATTAGAAGTTAAATTGGATTTCATTCTCTACACCAAAGATCCTCTAGAGTATAAGGCTAAGTGCTTGGATTTTCTTAGACAAATTTATTAAATGAAACATCAAGGAATCTTGAGCTAACGATTTTATCTTGGGATTGAATAATGTGTTAATATTCACAAATAATATTGTGAAGCCTAAGAGTTTGGTTCAAGTAGTAGAGTAAACAATAATTACAAAGAACGTGAAATAAAATAAGTTTAAGAGAGGAAAAATAATAAGACCAAGGTTAATAAGTGGTTTCGAGGAAGATTGTTGATGTGGAAGATGAGAAATAGATTCAAGAGGAACCTTGATAATGTGGGTAATTAGAATGGTTTAGGAAATTATAAGTAAAGGAAATTAAAATTCATCAATGTTGGGTTTGTGGTGATCACCTTAAGAGATATTTCCCTTGAGTTTCAAGTAAATCCATTATTATTAAGCCTATGATAAGGGGAACCCATAGATAATTAAAATATGTAAATTATATTTTGTGTACTTTGTTCTAGGTGTTGTGTATGGAATGGAATGTTTATGAATTTTGAGTTGAGGATTTTAATTGAAGTATTCATATTTATTATTTAAATATTTTGAGTTTCTTATGTGATATCTTGTTTGGGTTTGAGATCCTTATGTGGAAATTTTATTTATATTTGAATTCATTTCTCATAATGATTTTACTTTCTTTTGGTATTTGTCTATTATTTTGGATTCAATAGTTGGATATCTTGAATATTTCTTGAGAAGAATTAGAATTTATTGAATAGAAGCAATATATGAGTATGTTTATTTGGGATATATTCTTGATTGTTGAGTAATATTTAAGATGACATTATTTCGAAGGGTGGGAGTACATAACATCCATAATTACTAACCTATTTGGATTATAAGATTCATAGGGAATTATACTAATATATATTGTTTAACGGTTAGTTTATTTGGATGTATTTATTATTGTTGTTTCATTGTTGATTATTTGATAGTAGATTATACATATTATAGGAATTATTATTTGACAAATGCTACTAAGGTGTGTTGAGTTGTGATGATTTCAAGAGTAAGTACCAGTGAAGGTGGAACTAGGTCTGGTATGTGAAGTGTGTAAACATCTAATCCTAGGTTGAAGCAATAGTATTGTTTGAATAAATTAAAGAAAATAATTAAATAAATATAAGTTACTAATTAATCCAAAAAAATAAAAATTCCATAATAAATTGTAATAGGTATTTAATTTAATTTCAACTGAATAGAATAGTCAAAATGTAGTTGACTAATTGTAGTGATTTACTTGATTGATTGTGCAAACTTTAAATATAGATTTATAGAATAAATAAATTAGAGAAAGCTTATCCTTTATTATTATAACTAAAATCATGAGCTATATTTGGAGTTTATTAAATATTTGAAGTAGAACTAGATAAATATTGTACATGGGTTGATCTATATTATTTACTTGTATATTCTTGGATAAGAGAATAGATTTATTGATTTTTGTTACTTTAGGTTCTAATTGAATGAATCAGGGAATGAAATTTTGTAATGAACCCAATTTGGTCCATTCAATTAAAAACACAATACATTTATTGATAGAACGTATAAATAAATTAAATGTGTATTTTATTTTTCACACGATATGCAAAGATATAAATATACAATGATACATAACTGCATTATTCATTTCCTTTATTTGAGTACAACCAAGTACATAAAAATATAAACTAGTATAAATTCAAGTTTACAACTTAATTATTCAAGTTCATGTATATGAATATAATTGATAGAAATATGTGTATCAAAATAAGATAAACAAATCACACAAAATGAAACATTAAACCAAAGAAAGCAAGATAAATTGAAATAAAATTAAACAGAGCTTCTTCAGAACCGTTCCATTTTTCTCTATCTCCAGGGATTTGTTTGAAGCTGTTGCTCTCAGATTGTGTAAGCAAAGCTTCTCTGAGGCAACCTGCAACCTGAGAACGAGTGTGCAAAAAGGAAAGTACTTCTCTATGCTATATGCTGGTGGAGTGAAAATGAGAATACAGATATGCACAAGGGTTGTAGATTATGCACAGGGGCTATGGATTATGGATGCTATTGAAACTAAACTATGAGAATGATTGGCCATGATATGGAATGATTCTACAATCTATGAATGCTAAAAGACTATGCTATGGATGCTTGAAAGCTATTTGACTATAGTTTTCCTGTATGAAAGCTTCTCTGTGATTTCAAAGACCCGACAGTCCTTTTTATAGCTTTTTGCAGGCAAGAGCCTGGCTGGCAAAGATCAATGGCTGTGAGATTGTCTGGTAGATTTGAATGGTGAGAGATGGAGAGGTTGAGAGGAAGATGGAGAATGTTGGGAGGTTGGAGAGAAGAATGGAGCCTTGTCTTCAACCCACGGGAACAAGCTTGCACAGGAACAGAGAAATTAATTTTCTATTTTGGAAGTTTGTTTCACGGTTGTTGAAGATAATCCAATATTAAATAAATAAATTTATTTAATTTCATGTGAGTTTGATTTTTGATTTAAGGACTATAGAAGATTTAATTAAATATTTAGAATATTTAATTGCAAATAGACTTTAGAGAATTTAATTAAATATTTGGAATATTTAATTGTGAGTAGACTTTAGAGGAATTAATTAAATATTTGGAATATTTAATTGTGAATGGAATTTAGAAGATTTAATTAAATATTTAGAATAATTAATTGTGAATGGACTTTAGAAGAAAGAATACTTAATCTTTATTTGAATAAAATATTCAAGCCAAGATTAAATGATAATTAATATAAATAAATCGTAATGTTTATTTAATTAATTAAGAAATGAATAAGAAAAGTGATTAAATAAACTTATTTATTTAATCGAAATGAAAGAATGAACAATATAAATAAATTATTTAGATTTATTTATATGATTGATTGAGATTTAATTAAATATTAAAATATTTAATTAATTGGAACTATATTGATGTGACCATTTTTAGGTGTATACAAATAAATATACAATTTTGTCATCTTAGGACAAGATTAATGGTACATTAGTAATTTCCCAACAAAATTCCAATCAAATATGTTGTCTCTAATAATCCAAGTCTTCAACAATCGATAGTAAGAGGGAGAGCATCACTCTTGAGTTCTTTTCCTCCAACCACATAATAGTGGTCCCTCACACACCTTCCTACTAGAAGTGGTCCTACCCTTCATGAGAGTGGTAGGTTCGGGATAAAAATAAGGTCATCAATTCATCTGAGAATTGGTGTTTGTACTAATGTATTTAATCTATGAAGCAACTTCTAGATAACTTCTAGCTATGCATGATTCATCTAATTAGAATACCATTCTATATAAGGTGAAACAATAATGCAAGAAGTTTTTTTGCATTACTTTGGCCAAAGATTTAATAATAAAACATGTAACCATATGTGGTCGAATATTCACATACACCTCTATCTTAGACTTGATATTGATAGTGATTCCTCAACGTGCATTTGATAATATTTAAAAGAGCGATTTCAATCTTACTAATTGAAAATCCTTCTCTTTTCTTTTTATTCTCAAATCTTGAGAACTAATTAAATAAAGTAGATGGAACTTATTTTCAAATTTTCATAAGGATTTTATAATTCAAATATCTCAAGATAATTTAAACAGTCATATCGACTTATTGAATTGGACATGGACATCTGGAAATAATTGCACAATCACAGTCATTCGTATATGCTTTTATATTCCAACATACATATATAAATACATACATACATACATACATACATATACATACATACATACATACATACATACATACATACATACATACATACATATATAGATACATACATGCATGCATACATACATACATACATACATACATATATATATACATATATATATATGAATAAATGTTTATAATAAAATTGTTACTATTTTTATTCTAAGAATACAACATTATCCATAGTAATCTAGATAATTATTTAAAACTTTCAAGAATCAACCTATTGTTATGCTTGAGTTTGCAATTAAATTTCTCGCATAACAATTTAATGATAATAAAAAAATCTTGATTTAACACCATTGCTCTCGACCCCTTTCAAGGATGAGATATTTAACCCCCAAGAAAGAAATATTTCAACCCCAAGGTTATGCATGGGGTTTTCTCAAACTTTTAGAAAAGGGATGAAAATAATACAACAATCACATTGCATGCATAAATACTCTCCCCTCACCAAGCTCAACAAAGATCCACACAACATGTCACCCTCTTACAACAAATAAACAAAGGAAGATTGGAATAGAGAAACTTATCTATTTGCCTAATGTGTTGAACTTTAACTCTTCTATCCTTCTCTCCTCTCCAATCATTCTTCTCTCCTCTTTTCACTCCTACTATCTTCACTAAAGTTCTCCCAAAGGAGAAGTGGGTAACACCCCACTCTTCCTTCCTCTCCAAGATATATAGGAGTTTCAACTTGCCACCTTTTGGATGGGGAGGTGTGGAGTGTACCTCCTTCCATTAATGAGGGTCTTTTCTTATTCAAAAGGGTAACATGCATTTGGACAACCCCTCAATCTTTTCACCCCCTCCTCCATCAAAATTCGTCACCCTCTAATATGAGGACTTTTCAGGGGTCAAATCATGTCCTTCGGACATTATTGTGTGCCCACTTGGACCCTACCACTATGGTAAGTACCCTAGGGGGTTTATTTTTGCATCCCAACCAAGGAAATTGACCAACAACCCACTTAAAAGCCTATTTAAGATTCCATCCGAGTTTCACACTTGGATAAGGGTTCCCAACCCTTAGAACCACTTACATTCACATAATCAATTATCCCTTTAATAACAACCCACACCACCTTAACTTACCAACATATTAACTTTACTCATTTCTAAGCCTCGGAAAGGAGGTCAAATTCATGATCACAAGGAGATGTCTTTTGATCTACTCAATGGCTTTCCCTTCTCGTACTAACACTCTTCTTTCCTGCACATTACCAATGCAATCGTAAGAACAATCATATATCACATGAACTTGATAGCTAAAATAAGATTTAATTGCACCACAATTCCATTTACAACTTCAATTAATAATCCCAATTTACGAGTCCATAGCACCTTCACAACAGTGACAGTGAAACAAATATCGAGGAGAAATACAAGAATAAGGTCACCCAATCTCATTATTTATTGTTCACAGTACAACTTACCATTTGTTTATGGAAACACATAACAAATTAGGTTAGTGTTAATCATATGCAAGCGGGGGTCTTACATCCCCCTCCCCTTAGATTAGACTTCCTCCTAGAAGTCGTTGAGGTTAGGAAAAGTAGTCTCAATATAGTAATGCACATAAATCTGTTAGATTATAAATTAATTTACTTTCTTGATGAATAAATTAGAGCATTCCACCATTAAGCACACGTTAAATAAATCCCTTTCATGAATCAAACATCTAAATGCTTAGAACAAAATTTTCCACCATAGAACATTCATTCAATATAATCACAATATAGAAATGTTAGTAGTCATCCATGTAGTTAATATTCTTGATATCAACATATATGCAACACATTAACATTCTTGGATACCCTTAAGGTTCTCTTTTGCATCATAAACATCGCTCATGATGTTATAAAATATTTTCATTCTAATATCAATTCATGTCCCCAAAATAGTAGTCTCAATTTTATCTATCACTTTCTTTCTCACATACATGTCATTTATTTATAAATTTATCCATACATCATAACAATTACATGCAATTCACATCACAAGGCTCAATGGGGGTTTATAAGGATAGAGACTCTTGGATACCATAGCCATTAGGAAAGATGGTCTCAAGGCCCTTCTCTAAGGACCCTTACATACATCTCCTAAGTACCTTCCCTTGTTTGTGTAAGGGGGTTAGCCTCCAAGAGGAAGGGACAAAAAGAATAATCATAGAACTAGGGGAAGAATGGATTAATGATTGTCCCATATCAGCCCCATTTGCAACCCCTTCCAAATAACTCATAATTCCCCAACGCACCTACTCCCTTATACAACCTACCAGGGAACCCCCTGGGATATGATAGTTTTACAAGTGTCACATTACACAAAAATTTCCAATAGTTAGCAAACAAAAAGAAGCCTCAATCAAAAACATAAAATCATAGTCCAACATTTTAATAAACAAAAAATTATAAATTCGAGAGGAAAACCCAAGAAAGATCAGTCACAGTTGCATTTAAACATTCCAATCTTAATTCAAAAATAGAAATTAAATAAGTCCTTGAGGAAATGGACTACAACAACCTTCAAATGGATAAATAGCCCCAGTAAAAGAAATGTAAAATTTAACACTGTTGGCATAAAATAAAACAAAACATCAATTCAGAAATTAGCAATAATTCATTTTTCAACAATAAAACTTTCATATTACGAGCACCACATGAATTTGATAAAGACACCTAAGGGGAGGAGGGGAATGGTGGTTCTCTAACCACATAAATATAATAGAATTCAATAACTGGTGGTCCTTGACCACATAAATATGATAGCACGCAATATCATGGTGGACTCATCCACATAGCATCAATGCCCTACATTGCTGAAGTATCCAAAATTTGTGATCAATATGGCCCAAGTAATTCCATCCTTTACCCATGGGTTATAGACATCAAGGAGTGGGTTTGCACTACGAACCAACAAGTGTGGTTCTCATGTGGGGGATTAGGTTAGGAACACGTCCAAGAGGAACCACAAAGTTCCTACTTGGGGTTCTCTCATGGTGCAGGAGCACCTGCCCATTTCAATGATTTTTCTCTAGGTGTCTCATGAATAGTTGATTCAAGGTGGTTAATTCAATTTGTTTGAGTGTCTTGAGTCTAAATAAGTTCCATTGTGACCATTCTAATGTAATTGTTGAAGTTTGAGGTCTTTTGTGTCCATATTGCAAATGTTGCAAATCATGTTTAAATGTTGTCAAGTTTGACAGAAGTTCTCAAAGTAGGTGAGATATCTGTTGCCTAATTTTCACCCTTAGGCTCAATCAAGCAGGATAATCATGTGTTAGATCTTCAGAGGCCAAATGGAGCATTCGGCCTAGGGACAAAGTCATGAATCTAATGCTAGGTCACAGGGAACTTAGTGAAGAAGCCTGCCTTGTTCAGGTTAGGCATGAAAATCTTCCAAGGATAGAGTCGCCAAGACCTCAAAAGCGTCACGGCGAGTGGGATTCACTTGCAGGTCCCTATCGGCAAGACTTCAGCCAAGGTCTTGGCGACAAAGGGTTTCAGTTCGGTGGAGGTTCTTTACTTCGGCCAGGGTCTCGACGAACGCATTGGGTCTCGCCGACAAAGCAAGCCAGATCCCTTCGGCGTATGTGTGCGGATTTCGGAGGAAGGTCTTACTGACCGAAGAAGTCTCGTCGAAGTCAAGAGATCTTGGCAAAACAAGCGAGCTTCGCTAGGAGGTTTCGCCGAAGCCACAAGGTCTCCCCAACAATCAAAAGGAAGCAAGTTCGGGATAGGTCTGGCCGACATGATGTCTCCTCGGCACAAAGAAAAGAGGGCCCTCGGTATGACTAGGAGATCTCAGCAAAGGATATCACCTTCGGCAAAATGTCTTGCCGAAGGATAAAGGTCATGGCGAAGACAAGGCAGCGTTGGCAAAAGAAAGGGGGCGCTCGGCGTGAGGTCTGGCCGACAGGCCAAGGTCTCAGCGAAACAAAAGGGAGTTCACCAAGACAAAATCAATTCAACATATGGTCTCGGCGACAACAAGGTGTCTCACCGAAGAAAAGCGGCATCGCTGAAGGAAAGCGTCACTTGGTGGGAGGTCTCATCGATAGCAAAGGTTACGCCGACATGCCTTGAGTTTTCAATGTAATGTGAGTGAGTTCGAGAAGATGTCCTGCCGACAGATGAAGGTTACCCCGATAGGATCCCGGTTCGCCAAAGCGAGGGTCAAGCTGCCAAGATGTCTCGGTGACTGGCCAGGGCTTCGCCGAGAGAAAGATCTATCGGTGTAATGTCTCGACGAGGGCTCCAGTGTCTCACCAAAGGAATGTTTGGGGCCGGGGAGATGATGGATTCACCAAGATGTCTCGGTGAATGCATGAGGTCTTGCCGAAAGAGTGAGCTCGGGGTAGCATTGTGCTTTCGATAGGATCTCTCATCGATACTCGGAGGTCCTGCCGACAGATAAAAATGCACTCGACAAGAAATGGCGGTTTTGGCCAAAGTTGGTGCCTTCGCCAGAATGTCTCGGCGAGGGCACAATGTCTCCCCGACCAAAAGAAAGTAGCTCCTCGCTAGGAGTTAAGGAGCTTGGAGGGAAGTCTAGCCGACAGGCCAATATTCCCTGATAGCGATGAGGTTCGGCAGGAGTCTTGCCGATCAGGAAAGACTTCGCTGAGAACATTGGATATCGACATAGGGTCTCCCCGACCAAAGGATGTCTCCCCGACCATAAGATGTGCTTGCTGATAGTATATTTCCTGCGACATGAGCTCTCACCGACTGTTCCATGATGTGTCCCGATAAGCTTGAGGAGGGCTATAATGCGCTATCGGCCAGAACACCTCAAGTGTCACCGCCCGAGATCTTTATTTGACCAGTCAGAAGTTGGCCAATTAGGAAAGAATCTCTGAGTGGAAGTATGCCCAACCAGGCCGAAAGAGCGTCGATAGCTAGAGCTCAAGCTAAGTTAGAAGAAGATCAGCAGAATGGCGGATAGTGTGTATCACGGTGAAGCTCGAGAGCATTCAAAGGTCACGGTCGAAGTAGCTCGAAGCAGGACCTGACCGGATCAATGGATGTAATTGGTAGCAGGAAATATTAGAAGGCTTATATGAGGGTAGATCTTCATGCGACACCACGATTAGGGAACCGCATGAGGGAGTTCGCATTTATTTCAATCAAAGATCTATGTGAGATCTTTTAAGGATGAATATTTTGTAAGCCTAAAGTGACATACCTTTAGTATATAAGGCTTTTCCTTTTGTAAAGGAGTTGGATGTATGTACGTCATGACCCTTTTGCAGTCCTCTCTCGGACTAATACGTAATTCCAACTTGGAACATTGTATACAAAATGTGCCTTGATTACCATTGATGGTCCATCTTTTTGCCTTATGATTCTTGTGAAGTATTGTGCATTCTTTTTTGATTCATTGAGCTACTTAGTGAAATTTTCTCTTTCCTTATAGCTTTTGTTTCATGTCGTGCCTTTCTTGGCAGAAGTAGTATCATATAGGTTTCAAACTGTGTTTATTTAATCCTGCACATGATCTTCTAGTTTGTGAAAATTGCCTTTCCTTCTTAAAGGCATGTGCATGTCAAACCTGTTTGAATGTGTGATCTACAGGATCTTGTTGTGCAGTCCCATGGCTATCACCAGTATTCAAGTGTAGCTCGAGTATCTCATTGTTCCTGTCATTTCGGTGCATCACCTTAGAGTTTAGTTTTCATTTTTACGTATTATCTCTCTCCCCTTTTCCTTCAAAAATCAGTAGTTTTAGGTGACACCAAAGGAAGTCGGCCTTCTCCGGAGGTTCATTTTAGTTATAGGTGACCCACAGCCTTGAGATGATCCCATGTTGCTCTAGAATGCTTAGTTTTTGTAAACTTTCTGCAGTGCGATTCTAAGTGATAACAATGTCAATTTTCTTATGTGAATTCATGTTTCTAGGTTGAATAAGGTTTAGAAAGGCCATTTGTAATGTTCTAGGTGAATAGGAGGGTCAAATTGCAAAATAATGCAAAATGAGTAAAAATGTTGTCACTAAAAAATGCAAAAAGTGCAATTTTGTACTCCAACGATCATGAGGAGTTTTGAAATTCAGTTGAGGGTGGTTGTGTTGGTTTTTTCATGAGGGAAAAAGTTTAAATAAGTGCATTCCATCGATTTAATTTTTGGTTGAGGGATTTGGAAGAAGTAACAATAAAGATTTTCCCTATTTTCATCATTTCTTCTGTGTTTTCTTGGCATCTACAGGTCTGTACGGACCCATACTACTATATTATGCTTCAAATTTGTAAGGAAACTATAGATAATTGTCATATATTTCATTATTATCCATTTGGAAAGAGTTTCATTGAATAGAACTCATTTTCTTGTCAAATCTCAAAGGTAGACTGAGTTTGCAGATTTAAGGGTTTTTTTGAAGCTTTAAATGGAATTTTGACTCATTCCTCCTATTATAATCTTTGTGGCTTGGAGGGATGAGTATGGTGGGTCAGGTTTAGATGTTAGGTTGATTACCTGGTGAATGGAGAAAGGATTTATGGGGTTTGTGTTGTTGTTCCTATAGATTGTGAGTGGAAAAGAGCATGAAAAGTGAGGTTTAAGGCTAGGGTTTGATAAAAATGGTGAGGGAAGTGATAACTATTATTATTTTGAGCATGTACAGGAAGGAATAAGAGTGTCTAAATTGGTTTTAAGGTTTGTGAAGGTGTGGAATATAGTTTTTCAATAAGCCCTAGGGTAATTAGGAAAAGTAAGGGTTTTTGGGTTTGGAGTGTTGCAGGGCCTATCTTTCCCTAAAGATTGTGGATTTGGTGATTCCTCTGGTAGGTGAGAACTTCCTAATCAAGTTTTGGGTGAAAGGGAAAGTTTAAAGTACTCCTTTGTAAATTTAGCCTAATTGGCTATGTGGACAGCGTTATTTCAAGTTTTAGTGAAAGTTGCTCCAAAGGAGTTATATGTGGAATTGATGTATGTTGGAGAAGACCATGATGGGTGCCTAGAATAATGATTTTTGGTAGAGGTTGTTAAGGTTTTATGAGAGATTAGGTGAGAAAATTGGGTTTGCTAACCTACAAGCTTGTCTAGGTGAAAAATTGGAAAACAAGCCAAGATTGAGTTTGTGGATAAAAAGGTGATTTGGAATCATTTTGAATTGATAAAGTAAGGGGTTTGACAACCTAGGCTGCATCAGTTGGTATCAGAGCAAAGGGAGTAGGTTCCTTGAGGAAGAAGGTTAAAATTTTGTGTGCAAGGAAAAGGTGTAATTGGAGGAATCAAAATGCCTCCCAAAGGAAGCATTGTTGCTAGGCAGATTGATAGCCAAGCAAGAGAATTAGAAGCCTTGAAGAAAGAGGATGCTGCATTGAAGTCCAAAACTAGATTGGATATGGATGAGAGTGATTATGAAGAGAAAGAGACCTCTACTGAAGAGGAAGAGATGGATCCAGAAGATGTAAGGATGATGAAGCTTTTGAAGGCTGTGAAAGGTGATGGACATGGCAAAGTGGACTTTCCTATGTATGGAGGAGAACTAGATGGTGAAGAGCTCTTGGATTGGATAGGGGCCATGATGAATTACTTTGAAAGTGAGGAGGTAGATGAAGAACACAAAGTGAAAAAGGAAAAAACCAAGTTAAAGGGACATGCTTTGTTGTGGTGGAACTTTGTGCAAGAAGAAATGCAGAAAAAGGGGAAGGCTAAGATCACTTCTTGGGAAAGGATGAAGGAAAAAATCAAAGGTAAGTTCCTTCCTAATGATTATAATTTTCAATTGCTTAAAAAAATTCAAAATCTTAGGCAAAAGGACTTAGACATGCAAGCCTACATTGAAGAATTCTATAAGTTAAGCATAAGAACAAAGCACGAGGAAGATGAGGAAGAAAGAGTGGCAATATATCTAAATGGTTTAAGGTATAACATACAAGATGAAATTAGTTTGATGACACCTAAAACATTAGAAGAATGTTTCCAAATGGATATAAGGGTTGAGGAGAAAGTGAAGAGGAGACAAGAGAAGGTAACAAGAGGAAGAGGTGGTAATTCTAAGGGTAGAGGTACTTTTTCAACACCAAAATAGTCCAAAGAAGATCACGAAGATGTTGGTAAAGGAAAGGAGCAAGTGGTTGAATCTAGAGGTGGATGGAGAGGTGGAAGAACAAACTTTAGAGGAAGATATCCTAATGTATTTGCAGAAGGTGTTACAAGTGTGGTGAGTTTGGTCATCCATTCTTCAAGTGTCCTGACAAGTTTGGTGTTGTTGCAAGTGGAAATGAGAGAAAAGGTGAAAAGAGAGTTCAAATTGTGCAAGAAGATGAAGAGGAAAGTATCAATTCATCAAGACTTGTTGCTACACCTAAAGTTGGAGAAGCTTTGATGTTGTAAAGACAAATTTTGAAGGCCTCCAAGGAGAAAGAACCATTGCAAAGGAGAAGTCTCTTCAAGACCGCCTACAAGAGCAAAGATAAAGTATGCAAGTTAGTAATTGATTCAGGCTCCATTGACAATATTGTATCAAAGGAAATGGTAGATAAGTTGAGTTTGGTCAAAGTCCCTCATCAAACACCCTATAAGGTGTCATGGCTAAATGATGATTAGTCACTTCTAGTCAATGAGCAAGACTTAGTTGAATTTCAAATTGGAGGATACAATGATAGAGTACTTTGTGATGTTTTACCAATGCAATGTTGTCATTTTTTGCTTGGAAGGAAATGGCAATTTGATAAACATATTGTGTATGATGGATGGGCTAATACATACCAAATTGTGCATTAAGGGAACTCATTCACTTTGTTACCATTGCAAGAAGAAGATAGGGAGCAGACAAGGGCAACAAAGGTCATCGTTATGGGTAATAAGGAGTTTGTGAAGGTAGGGGAAGATAAGAGTAAAGAGCTTGTAGTCAATTCAAGAGATGGAGATCTGAAGACAATAAATTTGAATGCTAACATAGTGATTGAAGGAAACAAAGAACGTGTGAGAAGAGTGTTCAAGTTTGAGGTAGAGAAGATCAAGGGTGAACCCCTTGAAAAAATAAATAATGAGTCTAAGAAGGTTATGGAAATACTGGTTGGGATAGTAGTATGTCCTATATTGGTTGCTAATGTTAAGGAATAGACAAGTCTTGGTAGGAAAAGGACTCCAAGGATTGATAATGCAGGGATGTATAGGTTTGAGAATGAAAGAGGATTGAGGACAGTGAATGGGATGCATAAACTCAAAGACAAAAATGGATTGGGACAAATGGAAAGGAAAGGATAGAGATATGAAGGAAGGTATGTTGCTTGGACAAGGCAGAGGATAGTCAATGCAGGTCCAATGTCAGTCACAAAAGGAAGAGAGGTCAAGGGATGTTCAACCAAGCAAGAGAAGTCGTATCAAATTGGCCATGAACTTAAGAAGGGTAAGTGTAAAGCATATTTTTTGAGTTTACCAGTCAAGGTAACTTTTGCAGGTCATAGTGGTGAAGGTTTCAAAGGAGGAACAACTAAAGATCAGTTTCCAGAGGCATGGAAACCTTTTAGGCGGTGTGAATGGTGCAAGAGCACCTGTCCATTTCAATGAATTTTCTCTAGGTGTCTCATGAATAGTTGATTCAAGGTGGTTAATTCAAGTTGTTTGAGTGTCTTGAGTTTAAATAAGGTCCATTGTGACCATTCTAATGTAATTGTTGAAGTTTGAGGTCTTTTGTGTCCATATTACAAATGTTACAAATCATGTTGAAATGTTGTCAAGTTTGACAAAAGTTGTCAAAGTAGGTGAGATGTCAATTTTCTCATGTGAAGTCATGTTTCTAGGTTGAATAAGGTTTATAAAGGCCATTTGTAATTTTCTAGGTGAATAGGAGGGTCAAATTGCAAAATAATGCAAAATGAGTAAAAATGTTGTCACCAAAAAATGCAAAAAGTGCAATTTTATACTCCAACAGTCATGAGGAGTTTTGAAATTCAGTTGAGGGTGGTTGTGTCAGTTTTTTCATGTGGAAATTTTTTAAATAAGTGCATTCCATTGATGTAATATTTGGTTGAGGGATTTGGAAGAAGTAACAATAAAGATTTTCCCTATTTTCATCATTTTTTTCTGTGTTTTTTTGACATCTACAAGTCTATATGGACCCATACTACTATATTATGCTTAAAATTTGTAAGTAACCTATAGATCATTGTAATATCTTTCATTAGAATCCATTTGGTAGGAGTTTCATTGAATAGAGCTCATTTTGTTGTCAAATCTGAGAGGCAGACCGAGTTTGCAGATTTAAGGGTTTTTTTGAAGCTTTAAATGGAATTATGACTCATTCCTCCTATTGTAATCTTTGTGGATCGGAAGGATGAGTCTGGTGGGTCAGTTTTAGATGTTAGGTTTATTACCTAGTGAATGGAGAAAGGATTTATGGGGTTTGTGTTGTTGTCCTTGTAGATTGTGAGTGGAAAAGAGCATGAAAAGTGAGGTTTAAGGCTAGGGTTTGATAAAAATGGGGAGGGAAATGATACCTCTTGTTATTTTGAGCATGTAAAGGTAGGAATAAGAGTGTTTGAATTGGTTTTAAGGTTTGAGAAGGTGTGGAATATTTTTTTTCAATAAGCCCTAGGGTAAATTGGGAAAAGTAAGGGTTTTTGGGTTTGGAGTGTTGTAGGGCCTATCTTTCCCTAAAGATTGTGGATTTGGTAATTCCTCTAGCAGATGAGTGCTTTCCAATCAAGTTTTTGGTGAAATGGAAAGTTTAAAGCACACCTCCTATGTAAATTTAGCCTAATTGGTCATGTGGATAGTGTTATTTCGAGTTTTAGTGAAAGTTGCTCCAAAGGAGTTATATGTGGGATTGATGTATGTTGGAGAGAACCATAATGGGTGCCTAGAATAGTGATTTGTGGAAAAGGTTGTTAAGGCTTTCTGAGAGATTAGATGAGAAAACTGGGTCTACTGAGCTACAAGCTTGTCTAGTTGAAAAATTGGAAAACAAGCCAAGATTGAGTTTGTGGATAGAAAGGTGATTTGGAATCATTTTGAATTGATAAAGGGGTTTGACAACCTAGGTTGCAAAATCTCACCCTCAACCCCTATTTACACTAGCAGGCATCTCAATCTCGTAAGGGAGCCATACACTAGGGGTACACACTTAACATACAAATAAGACTTACACAAATAATTACTTCACATTTTATTTAGTAGACACACATCTACACATATCATGTTCACATTCTTTCACAATTAACTAGCTTACACAAAAGGGCATCACAAAGGGTGCACATAGGGGATCGTACTTGGCGTCCCTTACCCTTATCCCAAGTCAGATACCTTGTATCGCATACTTGTGGTACAACACATATACTGGTTTCACATGACATAACACAATACACTTTATGATATTCACCATATTATAGAACAAAGACAATGCACTTGAATGCATCCTATTTTCCTTAAACAATATTCACTTTTCTTCTCACCTTTAGGAATATTTATTCAAATTGCATAAGTATAAGAAATCACTAGAAGATGTGAAACTGTAGCTTAACAATATATAGTTCACCACACTTCCCATCTTACTAAGTTATTGTTTTCCATCACATTAAAATCAAGATTAGTTTTCTATATTTATCTATACCATTCTTTCTCTTTTATCATATCAAGCAAGTATTTCCACTATATTTCTCACAGCATGCTAAAGAATATTTCCTACTTATAAAGGAAGATAGTTAACCATTTTCATTTGAAATATCACCCTATGAGAAAAGAAACCACACTCAATGTATAAAACACATGGAAAATCATGGAATCATAACTCTCTCAACATATTCATGTCTTTTTACAAATCTTGCATTTTGTTATTTAAGATTGATCTATTTAATCACATGTTATAACCATCATCTATACAATCACAATTCCATATATCCTCATAAGATGCACAATGAGTAAAAATCTTGAAATTTTTATCTACCTTTAAAAGTTTTACCCTTTACATTTGGGTGTATATGTTCTTCACTCAAAGAGTAAGCATAGTGAATGACATAGAATGCACCACATTAGTTGAAGGTTTCACAAGTCTACTTTAGTGTCCCTTTTTTATATAATTGAACTTCCTAATTACTTAATACACTAGGAATCACACAAAATTTGTTACTCAATTTATAAATTCACACAATTAATTATTCAATTCCCATGGCATGCACACAACCTTCAAGATCATCACCAATTGAATACATTATTACTTTATATATGACATGCATCCCTTCTTATTTCGGCATTAAAAGCTTTTAATCCTCAACTATGTGTGAGGAAAGTAGTAATAACTTGTGTCCTTTAACTCTAAATTCATATTTGGCAAGGTCTCTTCACAAATATTTCAAGCTTAATTACTAGAAGGAATTTATTAATGCATTACCTAATTCAATTTTCACCAATTATGATTTTGTTGTAACTTTTTGCGCGTCCTTACTTTTGTCTTGAGTTTTATCAGTCACCCTTTTTTTTCACTTGTTTTAGTCTTTAGATAAAACAACTCAAAGTTTTAATAGTTGTTATAGTTCTATTAAGTCCACTAGGGCATTGTTGACTCGCAAATGTGTTTAAATAACTTAAAGATTCACCATTTAATTCGAGGTAAAATATGGTTTTGACCACTTCCCAAAATTGGATTTACTATACAATGCAAGGTTTTGATTGTAATTTGATGTCATTATTCATGAAATTTCTCCTACCATCCATAAGGTGATTCCTTCGTTGCTTCACAAGATCATGGATTATGCCCTTACAATATGTATAAATTAAGATCTTGATTACCATGAAAAGCCTAGATATACATGGTCTAAGGTGTGCAAGTTGTAGTTTATGAGTGTGTTGAATCTTTTTACCAAACTGTGATCTAGTCCCCAGATTTAGGTCCAAAAATTTACACCTTAAAGGTTTACTTTCAATCCTTTACCATCATTTAAATCCAAAATATATATGGGGTGCTTTAACTACACATAACACGAGGTTAAGAGAACTCCTACTGTTTCATTCTTGTCATCAATTTGATTTACTCAATTCGAGGAATTAGAGATTCAACTTATTTAATCTAACACATTAATCCATTTTGTGCTCCAAATAATTCCTTTCTTTTGACTAATATAGTTATGGTGTTCCATCCTTTACTTGCACTAGGGTCTCCACAAGGAAATATGTTGCTCCCAAAACACCCATATCCCTAAGAAGTTACCTTATTGTATTTCTTTTTAAAAAAAAATTATGGTCTTAAGAGAGCATCCACAATAATATTTCTTTTATAGTATACATCATGATGTCCTAATGCACTATTCATGCGTTTTACATAAGATCTTGTTTTAGAACTCAATTATTCCTTTCCTAAAGTATGAGGAAATTTAATGTCTAATGGCATCATAACCCGTGTTAACTAGACTAATATGAGTCACATGCCATTCGCCTTGTTTATTTAAATTAGGGGACCTTGATTAGATTGAGTTTCTTCTAAAAGTTAAATGGTATTCATTAATTAGTTGCTCGACCTATCTACAATGGCCACTCATTTTAATTTAGTACTTTACAACCTTATTTGGGCCAAATAATTTGAATTAAGTTCACGTTTGCTACTCCATGCAAGCCTCTTAGATTTTTCATTATCCACATTTCATTCTATATAACATGAAGTGGTTTGCACATTTGTCCACGTACAAACCATACTTAAGGCCAAATCTATTTCCAAAGTTCCCTAGAGTTGCAACCTAGGGCTTTGATACCAAGTGTCATGCCCAAAGTTTTTTCTAGAAAACCCAACAATTTTTTTTTGAAACAAAGCTACAAAGTGCAAGTTAAAACACTAACAAATGGTAACCATGTACATACATGGTTGAAAACTACATGCATCGAGGAACATTGCTTGTACAACATCACCGTTGACACATTGCCTGAGAACGGGGAGTGGAGGAGAAGTGTAGTCGGGTGTGTGAAGATTGTGAATCTAGTCTAATGTTTGTCTATTGCATAGGCTTTAGAAGCCATTTTATTTAGTGTGATAAGCTCCAGTGTAATGTTTCTCTAGTGTATGGGCTTTAGAAGCCATTTTAATAGGTGTTAGTAGGTAGTATAAGTAACAGGAAACCAAGGACTCATATGTATGGTTGTCTTTATATGTTAGAATAAACACAATACTTCCAACGAAGTTTTGTCTAGTTTAAAATGAGCACTCGACAAAATTTAAAATTAATGAACCAAGCATATTTTGTTTCATAACAGTTCTTTTGAAACCAAATTAGCTATCTTTGCATTGCTTAAAAAGTGTATAGATGTTAAAGTCCACAGTTGAGCTAACAAGAACTTCACATCCACCAAGTTCTCCACAACAACAGTTATATCCTAAGAATTTGTGATAACAGTCTACGACAGTAAGGGTATATTAGATATCCAATCTTGCACACAACAAGGGTTATGAGATAGCTTGCAGTTAAAAAAATGAGGTGTTTTCTTGGTGTTCTACAGTGTACTTAGTAATTTGATTCAACCCCCTTACAAATATTTCAAGCCTTCCATACTATATTTCAACAATTTCATTTTACTTCTTATCTCCTCCACAGTTTCCTCATAGTTTTATCTCCACCTTGGGCCACTGGTCTATAAGCTCTAATAAAGTCTCCATATTCTTGTAAAAGAAAGTACTCTTTGTTTGCTCGATTGGATTGAATTAAAGATTAAACTAATTAATATGTTGTCTTTACTTATGATATGACTTTAAAATAATTTGAACAACTTGATTGGGGTTCTCAGTTTGTTTGTTTGTTTGCAGTGTGGAATGAATTGGAAAAGGGAGAACAAACGTTCTTCACATGAGGTATAACGAAAAGGGAGAAGACAATCCACGACAAGAATTGAAGCAAATGCTAGAGGATATAGGCACTAGATTTTACACTCACTCTCTAAAACTCTTACCAAAATAAAATGACTAGAGTCACAATGTAGATGTTATGAATGATATTTTACTATGCAATATGTTATAACTAAAAATGTTAGCAGATTTTGTTTTATGTAAAAAAAATAAAATTATATTCTTTACGAATATACATTTTTGGTAATACTATTACAATTAGATTTATCCTTCCTTTCTTCCCATTATATCACATAAACTAACTCTGACGAGAGGAAGGATTTCCAATTAAACAGAATTGTCAATGATCATTTTCAAGAATAAGAGTAGAAGTCTTTATTTGAGGTATGCCAAGGAAGTGAAACACTAGATATTCGACTTCAAGTATACTAGCAGGACACTTTAATGAATACTTTCCCATAAATGAATAGGAACTATTTCTTTCTTTCTTTTGTTTGACAATAAATTGCTAGCCATTAATACTACATGCCATATTAAGGAATACAATAACCCCTCAATCTTTTCACCCCCTCCTCCATCAAAATTCGTCACCCTCTAATATGAGTACATTTCAGGGGTCAAATCATGTCCTTGGGACATTATTGTGTGCCCACTTGGGCCCTACCACTATGGTAAGTACCCTAGGGGGTTTATTTTTGCTTCCCAACCAAGGAAATTGACCAACAACCCACTTAAAATCCCATTTAATATTCCATCCGAGTTTCACACTTGGATAAGGGTTCCCAACCCTTAGACCCACTTACATTCACATAATCAATTATCCCTTTAATAACAACCCACACCACCTTAACTTACCAACATATTAACTTTACTCATTTCTAAGCCTGAGAAAGGAGGTCAAATTCATGATCACAAGGAGATGTCTTTTGATCTACTCAATGGTTTTCCCTTCTCGTACTAACACTCTGCTTCCTACACATAAACAATGCAATCGTAAGAACAATCATATATCACATGAACTTGATAGCTAAAATAAGATTTAATTGCACCACAATTCCATTTACAACTTGAATTAATATTCCCAATTTACAAGTCCATAGCACCTTCACGACAGTGACAATGAAACAAATATCAAGGAGAAATACAAGAATAAGGTCACCCAATCTCATTATTTATTGTTCACAGTACAACTTATCATCTATTTATGGAAACATATAACAAATTAGGTTAGCATTAATCATATGCAAGCGGGGGTCTTACATCAAGTTTGTCTAAGATTCGGTAAGTAAACCCTTGGTCATAGTTTTTGGGACAATTGGAATATTTTCGTTGATTGTCTCTTTGATTTGTATTAAAGTGACTAAATCTTTGTATTAGGTATATGTCTACTTCGTGTATTATATATATATATATAATTAATGTGTATATACATTAAATGTAAATATGTATATATGTATATATGTGATAACTCATGCATATGAGCATATACATGTGTGTGCATACATAGGTAGAAATACTTACATATACTCATACGTGGATACATCATATACATGGGAAATCGGTTGGATATATATATATACTTATCAATAAATATATATATGTGCTTATTAAAAGATATTAAAATAATAATTATATATATACATTAATATATGTGTATATATGTACATATTAGATTAATTAGCATACAAATACATACATACACATGAATTTATATACATATATAAATATATAAATGTTAAGCTTGGCAAAAAAATATGATTTTAAATATATATGTTAATACATATATATTATAATAATGGTTAGTATAATATATGAATATATTAACACATATGTATTTATATATGTTATTATAACATGTCACTCACTATATAAAGTAATGGAATAAGAATCTTTAAAACTGAAATACCATGCATGGGTAGAAGCAATGCATACATTATATGAGGAAGTAGACAATGCTCAAACTAAATACTATGCTTATATAAAGTGAGTAAACAAACAATGATTAAATTGAATGTCACAAATATAAGTATGTGATGGAATGAGAATTGGTCCGCTATATTATAAGTGCTGGATATAAAGTACAGGAGTTAATAAATGTGAACACCATTCATTTTAAAACTGCAGTATGAGCACCCAACTATGTTGCACCATATAATAGGAATGACAATGTATTTAAAAGATTAATTTGTGTAAAATAAAAGCCATGCATAACTGTTGCAAGGCGTTGGACTTGGTCAAAGCAACGATATGGTAGAAGGCAAAAAGAGTTTGTTTTATATTAGACTAGCTGCCACCATTCTAGGTGTCATGAGTAGAATGTGGCAAGCAGCAAAGCCACGATGGGAGATAGTAACCCTATAGGAAACCATTGAAATGTTGACCTGGTAAATTAATCAGTGTTGGCAGTTTTTTGTAAGCAACTCATCCATGTTTAAGAAACTATTTTTTCTTGGACTATATACATGTAGAAATTTTGATTCTTTAAGTTGTCATCTTTCACCCGGTTTTTCTTAATTGACATGTTTAGAAGAGGAGTTGGTTTTTTATTTGTGTTTGCAGTTTTAGAGGTGGCAAAAGGATGAAAAAGTGGAAAATGAGAGAGTTAAACTGTAGCATTGAGTTTCTCAATATTTTATATAAATAGAAGGCAACCTCTTGGTTTTGGTATTCCATATTGCATATCCATTTGTTGTTCATTTTGTTGTAGCTTTCCTATTCAAAAGGATGAGTTTTTTAGTAAAGTTGAGAGGAGTGAGATTGAGTTATTATTGAGAGATTTAGAGATATTTGTTTGTAAGATTTGAGAGTTTGGAGATAGAATTTAGAATTAGAGATAAGTTGAAAGTAGGAGCAGGAAGCAGAGTCTTTGGAATTGAGCTTGAGAGTAATTTCTCAATCGGAAGCTAAATTTCTAGATATGCTAGTCTTTCCTCTCCACTATTATTTTCTATTCAGATTCTATGTTTTGTTGAATGAATGCAAGTGCTTGTGTAAGTTATAGTTATTTTCCATAGTTGTTAAGCAAGCTTGTGCATATAGCTAGATTGATTATAAGTTGTTTTGGATATCATATTAGTATGATACCTATATATATAATTGTTATGAATGTCATGATTGTATGATGTAGATGAATTTAACTATCTAGAAGGTATATGTATATGATACCAAGATGATTGCATGCTAAACATATGTATGCATGAATTATGATGTTGGTAATGCTATGAGAATAATAGCATGTTAGATATGTCATCATTGAGAGGATATGATGTTATGCAAACCATGTTGATATTTTATCCTTGAATGGTTACTCATATTCCCTTGAAAATAGGAGAATAGTCTATTCCCTAGGGTTATTTTGATTATGCTATTATCTCATACCTGACTAAGAGTCTATACCTATTCACGATATTTTAGAAGAGGACTTATGTTCTGGCAACCTAGAGTTGTAATATGAGGGGACTTAAAGGTGTAGAGGCACAAACTCTTCTCGAGCCGAAAATGTCCTCCAAATTAGATATGAATTTAGTGTACATGGTAAACATGTGAAAATATGAGTCATGTTGAAATAAAAGATTTGTGATTGTTTATGAACATGTAACCTTATAGGATAACTTAGAAAGATCCATGAGAAATGGAGAATAACCAAAAGGGCATGTTGATGAGAGAAATCATATTTATTTGATATGCATGTTTGTAGCATTTGATGGTAATAGTTGAATAGTGACTATTAGAGGGTATTATCATAATATCTAGAATATTGTAAGTCAAACATGTATGATTGCATAAAATGTAATGTTGGGAAAAAGGTAAGATATAGAAGTAATATGTTGGGGATGTCAATTTGTGATGTTATGTAAACCTATGTATAAAATGAGGTTGTTCTTAGGATTGAGATAAACCAAGGTTGGGAATAACCTAGTTGGTCAGTTAGATCACTTGAATGTACATTACCTTTGGGATGGAACCGTGTTATATGATATATGGAAAAGCTCATCAAGAGTTAGGATGGTCATGTTATTTACCAAATCGAGCAAGAGGGTGGGTGAATATATGACGTCCACTTGATAGAAGTGGGACACCACTCCTTAAAAGTGATTTTGATATGTAATGATCAAATCTTTGGCAAAAGTAGTGTAAGTTACCACTACATACACTTGTCAGTTCATTGTGAGCCAAGATTGCATAACTAGGTTAGGAATGTCATGCATGTAGGTGGGTATCCACTGTATAGCAACATTAGTTGTGTAGGATACAACACCATGCTTAGGTAGGCTATTATTATTATGAGGGTTACCAAAAAAACCTCTTTGTTGAAGGGTAGGGCCATCTTACCATTTAGGTAGATGTTTGAGGGACCGCAATAAGTCTATGGTTGGTAGAAAAGCACTTGGGTGATACTCTCCTTCATATAGTTGACAACCAAAACTTGAGGATGTATGCCTAGCAAGGAACATCTGGACCATTTTTAATTGATCCATTCAATTCTTGAAAGCCATGTAAGCTCTTGTAAGCTATGTTATGCAATTATGATCTTGCATCTTTATGAAAAATGTATTTGAAAAATGAAATCATTACATGGGATTATGTAATTATGCTATGAAATCATTACATGGGAATATATAATTTTACTTTATTTATGCAATGGAAATTTGAAATGGGTTTATTTTTAATGTGCATCTTTGTTATTGAACTGGAAAAAATTTATTGCTATGTGTTGGTAAATTTGAACTTTTCTCATATGGGTTAAAACTTAGGTGAAAATAATAGGTAAAACATTGGGCTTGTTACATGTGGTATCAGAGCTACCAAGATCAACTCTAGAACCTATGAGCTCATTACATAAGTGATTTGCAAAAAATATCAATGATTAATAAGTTCTTATGCCAGAATGGCAGAGAGAAGCCAAGGTAAACAGTGGGTGCTGCCACAATAGTGGTTTACACTTTCTAGGAGATCCTAATTTTTGTTGAAATCACATATTTTTAGAAAATATAATGATTTAAGCCTTGGAAATTTCCATTTAAAGGATTCCAATTGAAGAGGATTTGATCAAACCACCTTAGACAAAGCCCCCTTTGATAGAACCCCGCTAGTTTTAAACCATACCTATAACAGTCTCCTTTACACCTATCAAAATGCTGATAAAAAACCACTTTTCATTTGCCTTTTGGGGGATCAAATGAATTCATTTAAAATTTATTTTTTGTAAGTATATAGTCCTTATTATAAGCTTCCAAAAAAGTATAATTTTAATTAAATTAAATTTGATTATTATTTTATTTTTTATTTCTTATGAATGTAGGTTTTTCACCAAAAAACAAGCTCTCTATTCTGCACATGTGGAAAAATAACAAATTATCAAAAAATTGAAAAATATGAGTGCACTAGATATTGAAGTCCTTGATCCAAAAGAAAAAAGAAAATTGAATTTTGATACATACAAAAAAGTTGTGTTATCACGGTCGTGCTATGTCGAATTGTAATTAGTTTGACTTCAAAACTTGATTAAAGAAAAAATATTCAATAGAAAACTATCTAACTAAGTGGAAGCACTAGATATTAGAGTTACAAATCTAAATTTGAAAGAATTAGAATTTTATCCCTTATGGAAAAAAATTATACGTTATACGGTGAGTGTCACTTTTTAAAATGTTGTTTTCTAAAAAAACTAGTTTTTGAGGGAGATGGAAAAATAAGTGCAATCGATTCCAAAAAAATTGAAAAAAAAACATTTAGAATCCACATCTTTAGGGTTAGAGATGGCAGATCTAACAATTAAATGCAGATTTTATATAATAAGCAGAGAAACTAAAACATACACAAAATATAAATCATAACAGAGAATTTAGCGTGGTTCACCCAATCAGGGCTACATCCACCAAACCGCAACCATCCAATACTTTTATTATCCAGTAAAAACCTATTACAATCTTGCGAATAATCGCGTTTTTCATCATACAGTAATACCCATCCGAACCCCTTTTTAACAAGCTTAGAAGCTTCCAAATTTTAGGGTTCTACAAAATCGTTTTTCTTTTTCCATTGATTTTTCCCTTTTTCGGTGATCACGCGAAAAAGTAGGAAGAAATTTTTGGGGGCTTCCACCCCCCGAACCCCCGCCAGGGCCCGCCCGACCCCAGACCCCGGCAAGGCGGGGCGGGGTGTTGATACCATGGGCTATACATTATAGCATGATCAGTCGCCACATACCAACAATCTCCCACTTGGAGACTAATCAGGCTCCACACCACCACACATCTCCCACTTGGAGACTGATCCTGGACGACACTGCTGCAATTACAGCTCCCACTAGAAATAAGTACCTTGGACCTTGTTGCTCTGTTATACTTGAATTCAACCTTGAAGACCAACCAAAGCTGAAGAGGAGCTCAGCTTCTCCCTTGTCACTACCTTCGTAAACATATCCGCTGGATTGACATCTGTATGTAATTGTATATAATGAGAATTTCCACATAACCCAAATCTGAAAACATGCAAGTAAAATACTCAACATCAACATGCAAGAGAATAGAAAACATACCCATCAAAGATGATACAAGATATACCCTGGGAAAACCCTCAAGAGGGAAAAACCCAACCTCCAAAAGCATCCACACTTCATGTATTATTTAGCAATGAAAACCCATTACAATACATCTGCAGAGACTCCATGAACACTTCTGAAGCACAAGCTATCCATGCATTCCATGTGACCAAGCATGAATCCACACATCCCATGCCATGCTTCAAACCCTCACACATGCACAAGCTCAACCTGCTAACCTGCAACAAACTGTCCAACCCTAAACAACTACCCTTGTGGTTGCTTTTATAGAAACAAGCTCCCACAAAACCACCAAGTGGTATTACATAAACCATGTGCCCAAAATACTACATCATGTGACCCCACATTTAATATTGGGTACTTTATTATTTTATTATTCCCCCAATATTAAATAATTACATTTGACAATTATGTCCCAATGTTACATACAACAAAGTGGCCCCAACATTATAACTCCTTGTGATGCACATTCACCTAGAAAACCCCTAGGTGCACCACACACATAATAAATAAATAAAACATTACAAACATTATGCAAGGTGTACAACACCTAATCCTAACAATCTCCCACTTGTTGTATACATTGCATAAGGGGGTAACAAATAAACTCCATAGGCAACATGTACAATCCTGTAATCCAAGTGCTCCATGTGCTCCATCAAGATACTTGTAACAAGAACCAAGGTGACCACCATCTCATCCATGAATGCTCCCATCCTCCACCATGCCAACTGCACTAAGATATGAACACATCCAAAGAGATGTCACACTAACTGTCACAAAGAAGCATAAACCTGCCTCAACCTGATATCTCAAAACACAAACACTGAATCCAATATGCACCAGTAGCTATCAAGAATAAATCACCATAGCTGAAATGACACTCACAACAAGTGCCAACACATCCAACTATCCATACCTCCAAGGTATACATAACATAGTAAACTTATGCCAACAACATATCCACCCATAAACCACAATAACAAACTCCATGTGCAAACCTGTCAAAAGTGACATACACATCCAGGAGCTCCCACTGCATGGGCAATGTCAAGATGAATGCAAACCTGGAATGAGCGCATTCAACGCGTCGCTTCGTTAACATCCCAAAAAAGGCACCATCACAAAGGCATACCAAGTCTACTACCAACATCTCATAGAAGTAAACATGTAGTACCAAGGAACATCCACAATGATAAGCAAAACCTGCAAACCAAACACCTGTAGCATGTCCTCCTACACACACACCTCTAAATGCCAACTGTGTCAAGTATGATCTCCTCCATAACACCCCATAACAAAATCCATAACCACATCCATCCATCCAATCACCAAGATCAAACATAACATATGTAACTAACATGGATGTAAGCATCTCAAAACAAGAAGATCAAACTCAAAGTAATCATTCCTAAACCAAGGAAATCAGCCCAATAAACCATCTCCTAAACCCAACATGTACAAGGAGATAAACATGCCAACACTCCTCAAATGAACCCTCCAGAAACCAAATACCCATGGCTCAAGATCCATATCCATGAGAAGACAAAGCATAAACATAATGCACCTGAAAGAATAATGGGCAATACCTCTCAAGTGAACCGCCGAGTAGACCAAGAGTGGGGAATGAGAATGCTCCTCCAAGATATCCAAGTCATCATGACTCAACCAAGAACACTCTCCTCATTGGTCCATGTTGAACTCACGTCCAACCAAGGTGTAGGCTCCCTCGGACTTCCTGCTAAAACCTCATCAAGAGTAACCATCTCAACAACATGTCTCTAACCACAAGAGAACACCAAGCCTCACCTAAGTCTCCAAGTATCCATGAGCACCTGTAACTGATCAATCCATGCTAAAGAACCAAGCAAATGATCAATGTACTCAATACAAAGAGAACCAACCAAGATCAAAGTCATAGCTCCAACTGCAGAATCAGGAACATAAACATGACACCATGATCTCACATCCTCTCAAAAGAAGATCACATGAATAAATCATCATAACATGCACCATGCCACAACTCTAAACTAGTAATCAAGAGTATACCATGACATAATAACAAAACCATTCTACAACCAAGGATCACCTGTCAAAAACCAACAAGTCATAAATAATACCTCAACATCTCCAACACCTAATGTCAAAGAACTCTCACTGTAGCACACAGAATCCAAGAGCTCCTCCATGACACCAAAGATCACCTGCTGAAGACAACCATCCATAATCAACAATGGATCCACATCATTGCCAAATGCTCCCACTGAACCGTGATACCGAGCAATCCCATGGCACCATGATGCACAAAACCAACACTGTCATAAGCTCACACAAAACCTGTGAATCCAAGATCTCAATGACAACATGATAACCATCCTCTAAAGCAAGAAGATACACCGCCAAACCATCATATCCATCACCACCAATCCATCACTGTCACAAGCTCCCACTGAACTGTGTAACCAAGCTATCCATGACATCGCGATACCAATCTCCTCAAACCAAGAAGATACACCGCCACAACTTGAATCAAGATCCAATCCAACACCACCAACAATGCACCTGCATAAACCATCATAACACGCCAAAGTCTCTAATGCACAAGAAACATCCATGACATCATGATCACCACCAAATATACCAACAAATCAACCCAACCGTGTCCACATATCTGCATAATCATAGTCAACTATATAGGTCTCATATCATGACTGTACCTGGTAATACCATCTCATCTCCTTAACATGACAACCAAATCAGCAAACCAAGTGACTAAACCAAGCCACTAAAATTGATCATGCATCAACACTGAAATATCAATGGGCAAAGACAACCCATATCCAAGTCATAGGTGCAACAAGTAAGTATAGACCGCCTACAACATTGCACAACTTGTGGATACAACAATGCAACATACATGCTGATAACCATGTCAAAAATATAATACTTTGAGATGTACAACTGAGTATACAATGAATCCAATATCAAATATCCCAAATCCGACAATCCATAAGCTCATAATAACACCATAGTCAAAGAGACCCATAAACAGCTCAGATAAAGAAAACAGCAAATAAACCATGCCAAAATATCTCCAAACCTGATCCACTGCATAGTTCTCTGAACAAGCTTTCCGTTGACTATTTGAAGTTCAAAATCCGACTCCGTATGCACCCGATATGCCCTCTCAAAGTTCAAAATAAACATCTGACTTCAACCAAGCAAAACACTATCAAAACTGCAAAAACATGGAACAACACCTATACCATTGTGTAGTGCTCGAAACCAGCTTTCCAACGACTGTAAGAAGTTGAAAAACGGACAAACTGGGTGAAAGTTATGCCTCCGAGAACAAAAAACTGTCTAATTTGATTAAAAAAAAAGAACACTGGTGGCCTCAGGGTGGCCCGCCGGCGGCGCCACCACCTGGGCGGTGGCGGAATCCAAAACTAATTTCAATAAGATCTAATTTTTCAAAAAACTGACCCCCTGCGTACGGACCCGACACAATATTCAACTCCAACTTTAGAAATTTGAAGTCCGGCGGATTTAAGGTTTGAAAGGCGGATTTTTTATTTGTTTAAAGCCCGCATGGGCTGTGGCGGGCCCGACCGGACTCTGCTGGATTTGACAATTATGTCCCAATGTTACATACAACAAAGTGGCCCCAACATTATAACTCCTTGTGATGCACATTCACCTAGAAAACCCCTAGGTGCACCACACACATAATAAATAAATAAAACATTACAAACATTATGCAAGGTGTACAACACCTAATCCTAACACATACAAAATTTCATGAAACTCTAGTTTGCATCATCTTCAAATTTCTCATGGTTTAGCCGCTATAGGTGCCCGAAAGTGAAGATTTAGTTAAAAAAACTATTTTAGTGTCCAGTTTGGCCAAAAATTGTAAACTACTATTGTGGGATCACCACAGTAAGAAAGTCAATTTTCTTAAAACTTGTCTAAATTTGGGACTAGGAAAGAATTGTTCCTAGAGGTTGAAACTCCTTAACCAACAATCATTAAGAGACACCCTTGGATTGCAAAAGATATGCAACTAGGTTTAGTAGGAAGGTTATGGATGATTACCTATTAGTACCTCCACCCTTCAAATGATTTAAATGACTCTTGAGGGTGAGAAAGAACAAAAGTGATCCCTCTTTCTAATAGCACCGTGTAGTTGCAAAGAGTCAAATATTATGGATTAAATAAGGATATTATGGATCTACGATTATGGTTTATGTCTATTCGCACAAATGCTTATTTGGAGAAACTAATTGTTAGCATAAACTAGGAACTTCAGTCGAAGTAGAAAAGTCAACATATTGTGAATCAAAACCAACTAGAGAGGTATCCAGGAGGTAGGATAACCTTCTAAAAATCTTGATTCAAATGAGATTAAAATCTTTCAATGATAATTTAAATCAAGAATGAGAGTTGGAAACTTAGAGTAAAGGTCAAAGACCAAAATGAGTCAGAATAGGAAGCAACTCACAAAAGTAAGGATGAAAGTTGACATGATCCCACTAACTAGAAGGGGCTTGGTCAATTTGGAGTTCAGATTTGGAAATGAGAAAAGAAATTAAAAAACCCTTGAATTTTCTAAAGTTATGAAAAAAATGAAATCACCAAGAATTTTGGACAAAAAATTCCTAGAAAGATGATTGCAAGGAAAAATTTGGATAGTAAAATAGACTATTCAGATAAGGGCTCAGATAGAGCATAGTTAGGTTGAAGTTCAAATGGAACTTACAAGTTTTTCAATGAAATTAAATTTATGTTTAGTCCTTTATAGATCATTTGAAGACAATCCAGAGATAAGTTTGATATGGAAAAAGACTATGTTGTCAAATTGAAAGAATAATTAAGAATAATTTAAGAACAAAAAGTATTTGCAAGATATACCTAGTGAGGGTAAGATAAGGCAAGTAACAGTCATTCAACTATCAAAAGACAATGAGGAAAATGTTAAATCATTTGATCAACTTGGATAAAATTGATGATTATTAAGAGTTTAACTTTTAAGATGATCTAATGTTTGGAAACACCAAGGAGGGGAAGAAGGAAAGTATATGAATACAGATAAGTACCCTAATCAATGAAGTTTAATGATGTATTTTTCAGTCTGAGAGAACTTTTGACTTCTTCGTAAGACATGTTTTAAAGACCCTAAATCCAAAGTCTCATACTCAATGGCCACAACAAGGTTGTTGAAGTTAAAGGTTAAGGTATTGAACTATTAGTGAAAGAATTGGAATGGTTTAGAAAAGTTAGACTTTCGACTAAATGGGAGAGAAGTAATTACAACTCAATTTTATAATATTGTATTGGAAGACAATTTGTGTTTATTATTGATGCTTTGGAAAAATGTTAGGTAGTATTATTATTCACGAAAGACATGATTATCGCCTATGAAATAGGAAAAGGAATATTTATGATTTTGTGCTATTGAAAAATATTCAATCTTGGTAACTATTTACACATTAATTTTTTGAACATCTTTTGGAAGATAACATCAAACCAACATGATCTAATGAGAATTGATACTCGACCAATATAAATTCTCATTAGAAAAGATAGAATATGTTGCATAGACAGTTGTCGTTGCACCAAAATATCAACCTATTATTGCTCGATACAATTGTCAGAGTTAATGAATCCATGGGAGGCAGTTAATCCATGTCACAAACTCAAGCACTACACTATGCAACACAAGGAGACCAAGGGTGCACACCTTGCAACAATCCCCCCAATGCAAGTGAGGGGTTTGAACTTGTGACCCAGGATTTGATACCAATTGTTGCATAGACAGTTGTTGCACCAAAAGATCAACCTGTTAATTCCTGATACAACCACCAAAGTTAATGAATTCACAAGATGCAGTTAATCCATGTCACAAATCTGAGCATTGTGATGCACAACACAAGGAGACCAATGGCGCACACCTTGCAACAGAATAAGTTAAATTAGACTATGACTTTGGAAAATAAATATTAGGGATAAAGAAAGCCAAAATATGGATGCCCTAAGATGAAGGAGTTATATCTCCTCAACAATATATAATCTTTATCAAATGTGGTAAAATACCAAGATGTTTTCAGATGGACTATTACAAATCAAAGGAAGAATGAAAGTACCAAATTTCAAAGAGTTAAGGAATGAGGTGTGGTAAATTGATGTCATATTCAGGACAAACTAGAATTACAAAATTATTGACTGATGTGAAACCACTATATTCTGGAGGAAATAGTGAGAGATGCTACAAGGTATGTAGCAAGTTGTCCAGAGCGCCAAAGGGTGAAGACAAGATATCCTCACTATCAAGACTTGTATATTCTCATGAAACTCCAGAGAGAAAGTGGTAAATCATTAGAATAGTTTTGATCTTTCTATGTCAATCGATTTGGCATAATGTTATGGTGGATAGACTCGCCAAGGTAACCAATTTCTTATTGAAAAATTTGATTTGTAGGGTACCAATCATAACTACAAATTTGTGTGAAGTAGTGTTTGATTGCATGGTGTTCCTGAGAAGGTTATCTTAGATAGGGATACATAAGTAATGATCAGGTTTTGAGTAAAACATAATCACCTTATTGAAAATTTAATTGAATGTATGCTCAACTTAATACCTTGAGACAACTAGTCAAGCAAAAAGGGTAAACCAAGTCCTAATGGATTTGTAGAGTACTTTTATTACAATAACTTATATCATTCCACAATGAAATATGATCCATTTGAAACATTATATGAAAGGAAGTGTTAAATTCCTATAATCTAGGATAAGCTAGGAAATAGGATTAGCCTTAGACTGGGAATGTTGTTGTAAATGAAAGAATAGATCAGAATGATCAAGGAAAGCTTTGTTGATATAAAGCATGATTCAAGAAGTAGTACTATTATGCTCGAGATTGACAGGTGTCTAAGGGTAGGATTATGCTCGAGATAGATAATAGTCGAGGGTCAATACTATTATGTGCGAGATGAAAATTAGTATCAATGATGGAAATTCTCAGCTTTTAAATTGTTTGATGATGTAAAGACTAGAGGAAGGATGGGACCTACGGTATAGTGTGCAATGCACCAACATTCCTTTTATTTTTGGGTTGCACTAAGGGTAATTGTATGTTATCGAATGAGAATGTGTTTTTCCAGTCATTGTGGTATAGGTGTCATGTAATATGTAGTCACTATTGTACTTATGATGTACATATGAGCCAATGTAATTATGATGTATAGTTCACTGGAGATAAAATCTACTTGAAGCACACAAATTCTTCCAATGTGTTAGTAGAGTCACTCCATGCAAGGTCTAGTAAGGATGAGATTGCACAAGGTAGTGCTACAAGGGATGATTCTTTTGTTATTAACTAAAATTTACTTATTTCCTACATGATTTAAAAAATTGAAAGTAAAATTTTTTATTTAACTTTATCTACATGTCTTGGTACTATAAATCATCAGGGACAATGATTCATAAGGGGGGAAGTATGTTACACCCCATTTCTCAGTTACCAGATTACTTTTACCTTTATGAGTAAATATTATGTTAAATGCAAAATCATGACTTTAATATGTTCAATGGGTGAATGAAATACATGAATATGCATTATGATGTTATTACTTTTTAAATGCTTTAATGATGCAAATGGTATATGATGGATAAGATTTTCACGTGATCGGTTAACTACATTTATGATGCACTAAGTTAGATGTAGGAAAGAATCAAGCCCTCTAGTGAGGAGAGGGAGAGTATCACCCAGGAGAGGATTTTGATATGGTAACAACTAATGCACCTACTTGAGCTATCATGCACTCACAACCTAGTTTAGTCACTTGTTAAGTTTTTTTGGGATTCGGTAAATAAACCCTTGGTCATAGTTTTTGAGATGATTGGAATGTTTGCACAATTATCTTTGATTTTTGTTGATTGTCTCTTCAGTTTGTATTAAAGTGACAAAATCTTTGTATTTTGTATATATTCTACTTTGTGTATTTTATATATTGTGGACACCGATTTTGGTATCCAAGGTTCTCTTGCACTTCTAGGGTTTTTCACCTAAAAGGAGAGATATGAACCAAAATGCATAATGTCCCCACTCAAAACTAATGCAAGAATGAATGCAATATGCCTAGATGCAATTTTTAATTGCAATAAACTAATAAAATAAATGACATTGATGCAAAACCTAAGGAATGCAAGTTGTTTAAAAACACATTGTGATATGTGATATGCAAAAATGACCTAAGAATGCAAACAAACAATAACAGAAATGAAGGAGATTGGAGAGGTGCACCTGGTAACTGAGATGTGATGTAGAGAGGCTCTGGAATCCTACAAATTTTTTTGTTGAATCCAACTAGGACACTTACGCCAAGCTCGATTACTTAGTCCTATTTCAGAGAGATTCTGTCGGAGCAGGTTTCTGCCAAATGGGTATCCGGAAATGCAGAAATCACTTTCCAGGCCTGGCAGTGGGACTAATTTTCCACAGATGGCAACTTAGTCCACCTAGGAATCTCAGGAAATTTGGGGCAAGAATTTGTAGCTTTCTTTCTGCACTCCTCTTCCTGATAGGTGTCTGGTTCTGAAACTCTAGAAATCGGGCTGAAACAGGTCTCCAAGCTTCAATTAGGGCTTTGTTGACTTGAATGACTTCGATGAATTTTTGACCACTTTTTAAAACTTTTCTCTTTGAAAAAATTGCATACAAGACCTACAAAGCACACATGCAAAGAGGGGGAAAAGGGTTAGAGAATAGGGGTTTTCCTTGGTCAAACCCCAATTTGGTAATCAAACCCTTGAAAATGAAATGAAATAAAGAGAGAATGATGAATGAACAACATGCAATGTCACAACTCACCAAACCCTTGATGTAGAAATGTGAAGATATGCAAGAAGATGCTCCAATGGATGCTTGATAATGCTTAGAATGCTTGAGTGAATGCTTGATAATTGCTTGAATGATTAAGTGAATGAATGGGGGTGAAAATGAGAGGAAACGCCTTTATTTATACTTGATTTTACAATATTTCCTAAAAATAACGCATCACAGGCCGACCTTAAGGTTAAGAGAATAAAATCCCTCTAGAAAAATAAAATAATTTTGATTTTTGTGCCCAGTGGGACTAAGTCACCCTAGGTGGCGACTTGGTCCCACCAGGGAAATTTTACTGGGTGTTAGGAATTAAAGTGCATTTAATGAGGTTTAATGAGATTATTCTTCGAAACACACTTAAGTAGGGTCAGAAAGTGCATTAAGGGGTCATTTAAACACAAGAAAGGGCTGAATTAGTGATGACAAGCCTAGAAAAGTGTGAGTTTGTTACAACTCTTTACAACACTTTGAAATAAGATTTGGTAAGTGATAAAAAGAGGTTTTTTAGCTGAATTATAATGAAAGGGTTCTAGAAAAGTGTGAAAGTGGGTTACAACACTTCACAACACTTTTACAAGACATCCTAGAATTCTTAATGATTCACAAGGACCCAAGACCTAATGTGAATGTGTTGACCACATTACAATATTAAATCTAGGAAAAATGAAGCCAAAGTCCATAAGAGAGACTCAAGTGAGCCTAAAAATACCCAACTATACATGTTTTGGTGACACATTAAGCCCTCACTTTAATGAGATGATGAACTTGCTTCAAACTTACACTAAAGTAGCCCAACATGCATATCAAGAGGGATCCAAATGCACTAATGCTTGGTACGATGAGACAAAAATAATCAAGAGGGATGATCAAGCCCCCAGGATCAAGATCCCATGGAAAACCAAACATAACACAAAGGAACATACATGATAATGATGAAAAAGAATGAAAGAGAGAAAAGGAGAAAGAAAAGAGAGTCAGATCAAGCTTTGATCGTTTGTCCATCTCGTTGTGGATTAGATCTAGGATTTTTTTCAGGAAAATGTATATACTCACTCTAAGGCAACGAAACTCATGGTTGCTTGTGAGGTAAGAAGGCCCAAAGGGTGAGAAACATACACTCATGATTGGTATGCACTCACACACATGTAGGTGGCTATGGGGAAATTCATGCCTCATAATGGGCTTCTTGCTCAACCATACCAAAGTTATACCTCTTGATAACTTTAATAAGGCACCACAAAAGAAAATGACATTTTGAGGTTCACGAGACAAGCAAAACTCCGTATGCTTGGAGCTCATGAACAATCACGATGGCACCACGGGCATGTAAGTTGTGTTATGCAAGGTGGCGATATAAAAAGGAAAAATGCAACATGTAAAGGATGTTCAAAGGAGACTTGCTTAGTTCATGTGAGGTTTTTAACTTAGGGAACATTGTGTCTAATGTCTCCAAGAGAGGACCAATCAAAGAATAGAAAATTCACAACTTAGGGGATGTAGTGTGTTGCATCAAGCCACCAAGAGGAATGTAATATGCTAAGATAGATCACACTCATGAAGGACATCACACCCAATGTCATCCACAAAGCGACAAAATGCATCGTATCAAGTAAGAAGGTTGCACTAAGAACAAAGAAAAAGAAAAATGCAAAATGAATGATGTCAATGTATGCCCCCACTTGAAAGGAATTGTTGCACACCATACTGTGAGCAATTACTTTAAAGTAGCGAATGAAAAATGCAATCAAGAAAGAAGACATGAGAGCCAACTTGGAAAGCCCCTATGCTAAGTCATACGTTTCTGAGTAAGGCTACATCATGAGAGAAAGAAAAAGAAAAGGAAAGGAAGGGGTTGCCCCCAAAATGAAAACACCAAACACATAAGGGATCTATGAATTTGGGGTCGATATGTTCTTTGTTGCAATATTTTGTAAAGAGCTCGGAACTGTCATCATTCCCTGAATACATAGAACTGGAAGAATGACATGAAGAGGGAAAAAAAAGAAGAAGGTTTGTTTGGGTCAACATGGAAGAGACATAGGATGTCTTGACACTTTGCATTGTCCCCAAAAGGAAAACACAAGCAAAAGGAAAAGGTGAAAAAAAAAGGAAATTTTTTTGGGTCAACATGAGAGACATGAATTTATCAATGCCTTGTGTTATCCCCAAAAGGAAAACACAAGAAAAAGACAAAAGAAAAAGAAAAAGAAAAGGGGCCTTTTGGGTCAACATGAAAGAGACATTGGGTCTCAATTCCTTATGTCATCCCCAAAAGGAAAACACAAGCAAAAGACAAAAGAAAAAGGAAATGAAAAAGAAAAGGGGCATTTTGGGTCAACATGAAAGAGAGATTGTGGTCTCAATGCCTTGCGTCATCCCCAAAAGGAAAACACAAGAAAAAGACAAAAGAAAAAGGTGAAAGTGATGTACGACATAGAAAAAAATGAAGGTACAAATAGAGGAATGTCACAAAGAGAGAGGACATCAAAGAGCACATCATGAGGGAATAGGTTATGCACATACAAACACACAAAAGAAAAATAAAATGCAAAAGACTAGTAAGGAAAATGCAAGTCACTAGTAGAATTTGGTAAATAAATGACTACGTGACTAAAACTATTAGTCACGTGACTAACACTATTAGCATTTGGAAAATAAATGACTACTTTGGTCATTTATAAGTGACTACTAAATGACTAAATAAATAAATGACTAATTTGGTCATCGGGTAAAATCACAACTAAATGACTAAATAAATGACTAATATCAAAAAAATAAAAATGACTAAATAAATGACTAATATCAGACAAATAAAAATGACTAAATAAATAACTAAATAACTAAATAAATGTGCTCATTATTAAAATCTTGGCCATAATTTTCATTTTAATAAACATACTCTAAAACCTTCGTCAAGACCTTATTTTCAATCGTAGCCCGCCATAATTAATAATAAAATATTACAAATAAAATTACTAATAAATATTTTTTGTGGAATAAATATTTTGTTTTGCGGTGTCATCATATGAACACCAAAGTTTCTTCTAAATTGAATGCCCAACTCCTCAAAGGGCCCAAATATGTAGTGTGGAAGATAAATATGCATACAATTCTCAAATATATACTAAGCTACTTATAAGTTTACATACTCTACATTTACTAGAGGAAAATAATGATATTACAAATAGTTTACAAGTATGATTATATAAATTAGTTAAATTATAATAGAAGAGATAAAGATGGAGATAAAGAGATAAAGAGGAATAGAGATATAGATGGAGAGAAAGATTGAAAGAGAAAGGAATAGAAAAAAGAGAGATAATAAAAGAGAGATAGAAATATAAGAGATAGAAAGGGAAAGAGATATAGAGAAAATAAAAACTAACTTTTGATTACTTGTTTCATGCCAAAAATCCAAGAATGGTATGTGTCCTTGGGGAGTTATGCTCAAGGTAGCATGACGTTTGATATAGACAGACAAACTTATAGAGAGAGAAATACATAAAAGAGAGAGGGAGATAGAGATAATATATAGAGAGAGAAAGACATAAAATGGAGAGGGAGATATCGATAAGATATAGAGAGGTGGATAGAGAAAAAATAAACTGAACTTTTGTAATAAATTTACTATTACAAATATATAATTTTGTCTAATGAAAAATTATATTTAAAATATATATTTATTGAGTGAATGCTAATTGATACCTTTGTTACATAAACAACATCATTTTCTAAATGACCTACCAATTGACCTCATGTACTACACATATGTCTGAAAAAATACACCAAAATTTTCTCTAATTGACCTTTCATACCTCTTCAGCGTACCTATTGCACACCAAGGTGCAATTGCTAGTAATAATTTTATATATATATTTAATATGTCAAAATGTGCTCATTATTAAAATCTTGGCCATAATTTTCATTTTAATAAACATACTCTAAAACCTTTGTCAAGACCTTATTTTCAATTGTAGCCCACCAAAATGGAGAAGTGATTCGAAACCTTATTTTCAGGCATAGCCCACTAAAATGGAGAAGTGAAGGACGAAACCTTATTTTCAAGGTAGCCCACCAAAATGGAGAAGTGAAAGCACCTAATTTTGGATTGCGACCTCTGCCCATTTTTTCGTATCAGACATGATTTGTGCAGAATCTTGCAGTAAGTCACTTTCCATGGTTTCAGTTAATTTTACTTTTCAAATATGTACGTGGTCAAGCCATATGATCCATTCTTTTTTATCTTTCCTTCTACACTTCAAGCTTGGTTATCTTACAGATGGAGCATGTTCATCACGCTTTTCAAGTTTCTGTAATGAATCTAGTCTTCATTTGCTTCTACTTGTCCATATGCTTCTTTTATATGTCCTTACATTTTTATTCAATCTTTATGACAGATTTGCATTCTATTGGAATGATACATTAATATTTTCCCTTCACTATGCAAATTCTTTCCTTCACTTTTTAACTTTTTTTGTGGCTCTCTTGCATTTGTAGCTACTTTGCACCATTTAGAAGATATATTTTATCAATTGCTCATATCAAAACATAAAATGTCAACAGTAAACTATGCAAACTCCTACTGTATGTTGGTAAATGGGTATCATCATATTTCATTTTAACTAAGGAAATTCATCTTGCACGTCAAGCTTTATAAATAACCAATTAAAATATTTTGTATAGTTTGAACTTTGACCTGCTTTTGTTTATGTGGTCCATTAGATTGACAGGGTCCTTTGTACCTCAGTGGTTAAAATTTCATCCTCATCACTTGCTTGAGTTGACTTGGTGTCATCAAGAAATAAGTGATTTTTTGATGCAGTGCAAAGGAAGAAAATCAATCACTTGAAAACATGTTCCTCAACTATGGACTAAATCCATTTAGTTTCTTCAAATTCACAAGAGAATTCACCATGTAAATGATCACTACAAGAGCACAAATTTGAGTTTCCACTTTTCCTGACCCAAACAAATTTAATCATCTTCAGACTCATTAGAGACTCCATCTCACTCAAAACAATCAACACCAGGCTGAGTGCATTACCCTAATGGTTTTTCACTCAAACTTGTCTTCAAAGCTAGTAGTCCTCCAAACATAAACTATCAAAGATATCCTTTGACATAGACCTCCATTCAAGATTGTGATGACTTTTAGGATACCCCCTTAAGAGGTTTTAAAACATATCAAAATATTATCATTGGTTGTTTTAGGAAACAAGGCTCAAACTTGACTGTTACCATTCCAAATTAGGTCTAATTGGACTTAAACTGCACAAGGGTTTATTGATTCTCTTATCTCCAGTCTCGAAATCATTCAATAAAAACTTCAAATAGTCTTCATTGGGTTTACTCATGCTCACAAATCTATTAGAAGTCCATTTTCATAAACATTTTAACAAACCCTAGGCTTTAGGCTATTTGACTATCCCAAAACTTTGTTTTCTCATACAGTACATAGATTTTCAATCCTAACCTCTCTCTTTTCAAGTATTAGCCTATACCTTATGGTTTGAAACCTCAAAAACATGAAAGTACATGCCATGTGGAATATTTTCAACAAGAATTAGAACATTTCAATGGCAAAGTTGGGAGAAACACAAATTTTTATGTCACTGTTTACCCTAAATCAGGGTTTCCACTGTTTTCAAAAAATTCCCAATATCTTATTCAAATTTGAACCAAATTGCATGAAAAAAACTTTGGAGGGAAGGATATTGAGCATAATTTTACCTACCTACAATTTGAAGTGACCTTTTTCCTATACTGGGCCATACAAAGACCTGAAACAACTATTTTTTAGTAATTTCTGAGAAAAGACAATTTATTTATGATTCTCCATCACAATACAATTCCTCCAACTCACTACATCTTCAATAGAATCTCCCCATGTCTTGGAAACGAGTTACAATGCTTTTTTAAAGGATTTACAACTTCCTCCAATGAATGAAACTAACTCAAACTACCCTATGACCTTTGGTATTCCATCCTTGTGCATTTTTTACACATTTTGCATCTTTGTATGACAACTTTTCATATTTTCATAAAATTTGACATAATAGACTCAAATGACCATCCTAATGACCTCAACAAATGAAAAATGACTCAAATGATCTTATAGAAATTTTGAATCATCAAAATTTAATCAACCTTCAAGATTTACTCCATGGAAACATGACATTGTCAAGGTACTCCTGCACCATTTGTTCTCTAGATATAGTTAATTTTTGTCCATTTTAAGGATTTCCTATATATCCTCAATGATGTAAAGAATATTATTTGCATGTTGATGTATCCTCAACATTTATAATATCTAACCAACATCTAATTTTTAGGATCTAACGAAAATTCCAAATTGATGCATGATGAGTTTGGTTTTTAAGCTGAAGGAACATAAAGGTGTAGTGCCCCTTCATTCTCATAGTGGATGTGCAGGAAGTTTGGCTTTGGAACTTGGAGATGAAAGTAAAATAATAGAGACATTTAAAGGTATGTGCTAATGATGTTAAACAATTGATATTGTATATCATGAATTTATGGACTAAGTAAAAATGTTAGGAAATAGTTTATTATATGTGTTTAAGGATATATTTATCATGATGTGTGTGTTCAGACATGACCATTACTACGATGTATGTTATTGACATATTGATGTGATGAAAGTGTTTTGTTACCTTTGGGGTTTTCACTTGATTCTAATATATTATCATTGTGTTGTCATAATATTATGATTTTGATTATAGTTATCTTTATTATCATAAAATATACTGATTTGTGTTCAAACTTTGTGGTTGCAAGATGGGGCATGAACTTCTATTAGTGTTTTGGTGAGTATGATGCATATTGTTATGTTATTGTTATTATGCAGAGATTTACTTGGATAACTAAGTGATACAGTAGTATGTTTGTTAGGATAAGTGGAAAGAGCGGCATCATACCATTAGATGTATGAGAGATATACGAAAATGAGATATGATTGCTAGAGCTTCTCTCCTATTGCTTCGGCTATTATGCACATGTCCTCTAATTTGTATGTTTAAGTAAACAGGTACTAAGCTACGTCTCTACCTAAATTAGCAGGTCTGAGCGTGCCTCTAATCCCAATAGTGGTTGAGGAGATAACATCTAGGCCCAAATTATAACCTAACCCTAGCCATTGTTCCCAATTAGACATAATTGATGAAGAATGTGTTAACTTTTTCGGGTTGTCATGAGACAATGTCTGATCTCCTTTACCCTATGTTTGGAGTGTTGCATTTATTCGATTGTTTCTTATATGATATGTGATTGTTTGATTTTGTTGTATAACCTTAGTTTTAGATCACAACCTGTTGGTGTTAAACCCTGTGGTTAGTTGTGTTGTTATGATTGTGATTAGTGTTATTTATCTTTTGATGTGAATGTTGCTCTTTCATGTGAAGTTATTTTATGATTTATATTTTACCTTAGTTTGCGAATTATTTGAGTGAAGTTAGATATTGAATCTATCATATTTATTACATTATGATTTTTATTAATGTGTTTGAGGTGTGATATAATATTATCCATATGTGACATTTATTTATGTTATGTTTTATTATATTATTATTTTGAGGAATAATTATTTAATTATTGTTTATTATTATCATTATTTGGTGTTTGGTTATTGTTTATTGAGTAATATTTGTTTTACTTTTGTTTGGATGTAATTTTTGCATTATTAGTCTCTTGTAATATTATCCATATGTGACATTTATTTATGTTATGAGTGAGAGGTATTTTTATTTTATAAAATTATTTTTTTTTAGTCTAGAACCCACCCTAATTACTCTATTATGAAAAGTGACGAAAATGGAAGTTGAAAAGGTGGCTGGGAGGTTGTCTTTTGGTTGGAGAAGTGTTCTCTTTATTTTGGGAGGAGATAAAGGGTTTCTGTTCTGTTGAGTTATTTTTTTTGGAGTGCATGTTAGATTTAGATTCTTTTTTGGAAGAGATTTTTCCATGCTTGCAAAGAGGAAGGAGCAATGGAAAATTTGTTGTAATTTGAGAGTTTTGAAAGTTGAAAACTTTAGAGCTCAGCATCAAATTTTTGTCATTCCCAAGCGTTGGATCCAGGTTGGATTTTCAGATCTTGTGTTAAAATTTTCTTTTGTATGCATGAATGATTTGATTGATTTTTTTTCTTTTAATTTTTGAAAATAAATATTGGATAGTTTTATTTCTGTGTGTGAATGAAACATATATTTATTCTACAATAAAAATCAATACATATTTGTTGTTCTTATTTTTTACCAGTAAAAAGGTCTAATTGCGTTGCTCATAAATCTAAATTTACAAACTGGGTTAGTGGGATTTTTAAAGGATTTTTTCATCTCGTTGTCGTTTAAATTCTGTCCAAAAATTTCTGAAACCCCAGATCGTAGTTTGTAAGATATGGTTGAAACACGGGACTGCTGTCAAGTTGCTCCTCTATGACTGCAAATATTTTTATTTCTCCCTGTAAACAGTCAATGGAAGATTGGGATTTTAGATTTATAGGGGTTTGAAAGGGCTTAAATTAATTTTAAGATTTTTTTTTAATATTTTTTTTTGGATAAAATCTGATTATTGAGTTACTCATTTTGTCATTTGACTGTAATCGAATATTGCCGAAAAGAGGGTTTTATGAGAGCTGTCTATTGTTTTGTATTTTACAAATTTATGATTCACTTTTGGTCAATTTTGTTCGCATTGTTGAGTAGTCAACAACTAAATCTGCAATGGGTATTTTACAGATTTTGATTTTGAGTTGATATGACTGTTTTAGGGTTGTTTTATTGTTGACAAATTTGATTGTTATCAAGTGAGAATTAGTTCAATTTTAAAAAGTTGTATTAGAGGGTATAACTATATTATTTGATCTGTATTGTGTTGTACCATTTTTGTTTAAATATGTTTACTGTTTGCATGTTGTTAATTTCTTCATTTTTGTAAGATCTTATGTTGAGACTTCTGTATATGTAGGATTAATTATGTCAGGGATGTGCATTGTTGGTCTTGATTGTGAATTACTAAACTAAAGTGGGTTATTATGTTATAAGATTATAAGATTGATGTAATATACTTTATTGTAGTGTTGTGGTTTAATGATAAACTTTTTAGTTTTCTATCCATTTGTGTTATGTGATTGGGTCTATAGAAGTACTTAGAAGTATTTGTGAAGTTATTGTAATTTTCAGTTGACTCTTATTTTGGTAGTCTTCTTTGGATGTTTAATGTCAACCACTTGTTGTTTGCTTGTTTGTGGGGCCTAGTGTTGTCTCTTAGCACGGAAGGAGTGGGCCTCAGGGTTTTACGTGGTAGGGTGGTATTTCTGAGCCATCCATTAGGATTTAGGTGGTGCAAATTCGTGCGCAACATAGAGAGTCTTTCATTTTGCTTCATTCTATAGTTGAATTTATATGCAGGTGATATTTTCATTAAAAAAATTATGTTTAGTGTATCTTATACATCTGTACCTCTTAGATTAATGAATCGTGTTCATGGTAGCATTCTTATATAGAAAAAATAAGTGAATTGATACAATTTTGATTATACACATTTTTACTATTGTTTAGTATGTAATAGAGAGGTTTAATATAGAAATAATGTATTTATAATACATGAGTTTAATTAAGCAGTAGATATGATATATCTTTATGTACTTATTTTATAACATTGATTAAGAATAGATTTATATTGGCATAGTGTTAAATGTGGTTTGAAGATAATTTCAATGTGTTATCATATATAATTTGATGTATGGGATTAATTTACATTCAGATGTTAATAAAATATGGTCATAGTGTATCAAATATGTTTTTTTAGGCTTAATTAGTGTAGGTGTATCTTAGTAGCGACGTTAAGGGACCATGGTGGATAGGTGTGCAAATGGGTTATGTTCAATATTACTTTCATGTTATAATGTGATTATAATATCATGTTAATGTAATGATGTCATTCATATTAATTGGTTGAGTTGCATTAGTTAGTGTTACTTAAGTTTCTTAAAAATAAATAAATAAATAAATTGGTTTGGTGTTGATAGTCTTTTGTGTTAATCCACTTGGTCCCTTAGTAGGGCGTTACATCTGGTATCAGAGCCAGTGTTGCAGCACTGAGATCTTTGGTTAATGTTGTTGCCCATGTCTTGTTATAGTAACTTTTCTTATGCATGTGCTGATGAATGTTTGATGTGTGACTAAAAAGTCATAGGGACGTTTGTGTTAGATACTTTGTTTTAATATATACATTTAGTTGAGACGTTAGATAGAGGATTATACACTTTGTGTATTCTCTTATTGGGTGTGATTCCTTATATGTTTGTAACTATTGTTTTTTTTCTTGTGTGACCTTATTTCATTTCTATGACTTTTAGTTCCTTAAAAGTGTAAATTTAATCTTGGGATGTATTTGTAGGTTTAGATTAATTAGTTGTTAAGTTTGCATGTGGATTTCTTTTGTTTGACTAAATGTGCATTAAGAAAAGATGTTATTTTGTGCAGTTGGGCTACTTAAATCATTTTATGTAAGTGGAAATATATGTTATGTGGTTAAAAGGGAAGTTCTGACCTGAGTATGTTATTTATTCGTGTGTTTTTCTATGTTTTGTAGGAGTGTTTACACCCATATATTGTTAAGTGCATTTTAATAATATTAGAAATATACTACATGTAAAAGGGTTGTTAGAACATACTAAAAAAAAAAAGAAAAAAGTATGTTGGTAGTTTATAAATGAATTATTATTGATCTTTTGTGATTGCTATAATACATGTTGAGTGATGTAATGAAATTTTAACTTTGTTTTTAGCTATGTTTATAAATGGAAAATTTGTCTATGAGTGCTATTTAAAATTTGGGTAGAAGGTGTGACTTATTTTTCTTTTGTATAGATGCTATGTTTGGAAATGTTGCATTTGCAAATTGCTTGCATTGAATTAAATTATCTTGTTTCTTCTTCATCCTAGCCCACATACAGTTAATAAATAAAAAATAAAAAATAAAAAAATAAAAAAATAAATAGTATTAAACAACATTATAATAGAAAATCATTTAGATCTTAAACTTGTATGCTTAAACCTTGACTATGAATCAAAGAAATAATGTTTGAATTTACTTGAGTGGTGGACTATATATTCTCTTGAAATTGTACTCCTTATTTATGGTTAATGCATAAAAGATAAATTATGAATGAGATTGAGTGTAGTTGCTAGGTATTTAATCTATGTATTTGGAAATAAATTTATGTGAATAAGTTTGCATTATATGATATGATATGTTTTTTATTGGAAATGACTACTTTTGTGGAATAAATAAGATGCTAGTGCATAGAACTAAGTTTGTATTTTGAGAAATTATGAGGACTGTATTAGTATTTGAACATCTTGTTTATTATGTATAGCTGAAATCTATGATATAATGTCCTTTCTTACTTCTGTATAAATAGAAAAGATTTATCTATTGAATGTTTTGTATGTTGAATTGTTATGTGGGGGTAACATGTGAAACAATTAAGCTTAGATATTAGATATGGATGTTTAACTAGGCATAATCACTATGCAAAGGTTTAGTGTTACTTGTATTGGCCTGGGATAAAGTTTGAGAGAATGTGGGATTGTGTTTTGAAAAACAAATATGTGATGTCTTTTTGTTCTGTAAAAATTTGAATAACTTGTGTATAACTAGTTGAACTCCGAATACACGAATAATGGTGTGGAATTATTAATGATTCTTGGATGCATTTAAAAATTCATGCTACTTATGTAAAATTCTTAGTGTGGAGAAAAAATCAGTTTGCATATGCATATGTTATAAAGATAAAATGTTATGTCGAATGAATAAAAGTGAATGAGAACTTGTTTAGTGGAGTTGATAAGTGATCACGATAATCTTGACATTAACATATCAGCATCATGTGATATATGGAAAATAGTAGAGTAAAAGAAAAGATGATAAAGGGTTATTGACATATGTAATGATATGAATCACATAAATTATGGAAGTAAATGTTCTCATAGAATTGTGTATGTAATTTTATTCCTTGTAAATGTGAGAAACTAGTAACTGTGCATTGGTTGAGTGTTGTAAATACCCCGTCCTTACTTTGTGTGCCCATGGGATGGTGATACTGTGTACCCATCCATGGAGAAAATTGTGTATTTGTTGGTGTGGGATTAACCATACCTTTATGTGTTCTTGTATGTTTGTTACCTGATTGAGGGCCAACCCACGTGTGGTTGAAATTTATATATGAGTAGCCAAAAGATAGTTTTACAGATTCTTTTCTTTTGGTTCTCCAGTCCCTCAATCTGTGAAGGGGTAGTAGCAGCCACAAAGTTCCTTGGGCGGAGTGTGCAGCGTAAGCATAATGCAACGCAGAGCAGTCTTAGCTCAATCGATCCTGAGGCAACGTACTCACTACTTCCCCTTATGATGGATCAAGGTACTTGATCCATATGTGTGAGCCTAATCCCCACAGTTTTGAGTATAGCAGCATTGGTTTGTTAGTATTTGTCTGGCCGTCCATAGGGAAGTTGAGCTGACATTAGCGAGTCAACCTCGTCTGTATGAAAGGTGAAGCTTGAGTAGCCCCATATTGATATACTCATATATGTATTATATATACCGTATTCGCACATGTTCCAACATGATGCAATGGATACGATGCCACACCCCACTGATGTTCCGACACAATGCTGGTGATGATGCCATGTTGCTGATGGTAGCGAGCTGGGCTCGAGGACACGATGCCACGTGCATAGACACGTGAAGGTGCACTATGAGATTGTGTTATGATAGCCTACTTGTGTGATGAGTGTAATGGGGCCTCACACACTTGTAGAGGGAATACTCATGTTTGCTTTCGACATTGTTTGAGCCGGTTAGCATATGGGTATGTCCTAGCCATGTATACCTTTGGCTACGGCGAGTACCTGCGTGTGCCTTCTCCACGAGGTATCGCTATGCGGGGTGTGTCTAGCACGTGCCTATTTCCGTGGAGCCACGAACACACTGCCATGCGACATACGACCAGTGTGTGCCTTCTCCGGCTGGTATATGACCATGCCGCACTGAGATGTGATGCGAGATGGGGGCCGAGGTGCACATCCCATGTGGATAGCCAAGGAGTGCGAGGGCCACTTGGCTAGTCCATGCCGCGTGATGACGCGAAGCAGGGTGTAGCCGAGGAGCACACTCTGGGACATGTGGATGGCGTGTTCACTCCGCACCACATGGGGGCTATTGTATAGCCGGACGTTGTTCCCTCCTTCCTCGTTTGGTGGCTAGTATCTAGTCACGCAGTGTTGTATAGTACAATTTCTAAGATTGTGAACTTTTTTTATAATTATTGATGATTTTTCTAGTGATTGTGAAGGCCGACACCTTGTTTATATTTGATTGTGATGGTTTAGCCACACCTTCTGATCTTATTTGCTCTTAGCCTTTGTGGTTACATTTGATTTAGTGTTGAAATTGTGCATATTTATTTCTTTATTGTTGAAATTGAATTTTTATTTTCTTTTAATTATGACTTTGGTGGCTAAACTAATTTATCCTTATTATTTTCAATGTCGGCCATTTGTTGTATTGTGATTCCTCTCCAAGGATGTATGAGACAAACTTGGTGAGTGTATACAAGGAAGTAGACACAGGGAACCATGAGGATGGGGGTATGTCAGGCTGTTACACAGCTAGAACCCACTACCCACCTATGTGTGATGACTATCTCTTGAAGGCTAACCACCTTATACAACAAGAGGTAGGTCATTGTAGTCTTGTATGGATGGTCTCACCATGTGAGTGTGGCCTAACACCATCAAGCCACTGAGTGTGAGGTATGGATTATGTGAGATAGATATTGGCTCTTGGCTCATGGATTATGTATCATGAATTAGTATGCTACTTTCTGGTGTCCAGATGGACCCTTGTGTAACCTTGTGATGTGCTTTTCCCGGTGATGTGATTGTGTATATATGTGTTAGATGTATATTTCTTATGTGTTGTTGCTTATTGATGTAAAAGAGGGATAACCATGCTATGTTAAATGTGAATGTATTGTCAATCTATGGTATTAAATGGAGTGGATGTTATTGAAATCATAAATAAGTTTCTAAAACATGAGACAATGTGTATTTTTGAATAAAAATAAATAAAAAAATTTGTGTATCCCTTGCATAAGATTATGGAGACTTTTGTAAATTAGGAATGGAAAAAGGAGTTAATTGGAGTGTTTGCTATATTTGTTAGTGTAAAATTAAGTATCATACTATAAGAGATGTAAGGATTTCTAAGTAAAGGTAGATAGAAAAGTATTACTTTCTAATGTGTAGTTAGATAGTGATTTTGATCAAAAATATTCAGAAAGAGGATGTACATCAAATATAGAATAGAAATTTTTTGGTACTAATGTCTTATGTTTCCACCCTAGTCTCTGACTTCCAGGAGTAAGTCAAGTTTTAGGGGGGAAGATGTAGTGCCCCTCCATTCTCATAGTGGATGTGCAGGAAGTTTGGCTTTGGAACTTGGAGATGAAAGTAAAATAATAGAGACATTTAAAGGTATGTGCTAATGATGTTAAACAATTGATATTGTATATCATGAATTTATGGACTAAGTAAAATGTTAGGAAATGGTTTATTATATGTGTTTAAGGATATATTTATCATGATGTGTGTTCAGACATGACCATTACTACGATGTATGTTATTGACATATTGATGTGATGAAAGTGTTTTGTTACCTTTGGGGTTTTCACTTGATTCTAATATATTATCATTGTGTTGTCATATTATTATGATTTTGATTATAGTTATCTTTATTATCATAAAATATACTGATTTGTGTTCAAACTTTGTGGTTGCAAGATGGGGCATGAACTTCTATTAGTGTTTTGGTGAGTATGATGCATATTGTTATGTTATTGTTATTATGCAGAGATTTACTTGGATAACTAAGTGATACAGTAGTATGTTTGTTAGGATAAGTGGAAAGAGGTACATCATACCATTAGACGTATGAGAGACATATGAAAATGAGATATGATTGCTAGAGCTTCTCTCCTATTGCTTCGGCTATTATGCACATGTGCTCTAATTTGTATGTTTAAGTGAACAGGTACTAGGCTACGTCTCTACCTAAATTAGCAGGTCTGAGCGTGCCTCTAATCCCAATGGTGGTTGAGGAGATAACATCTAGGCCCAAATTATAACCTAACCCTAGCCATTGTTCCCAATTAGACACAATTGATGAAGAATGTGTTAACTTTTTCGAGTTGTCATGAGACAATGTCTGATCTCATTTACCCTATGTTTGGAGTGTTGCATTTATTCGATTGTTTCTTATATGATATGTGATTGTTTGATTTTGTTGTATAACCTTAGTTTTAGATCCCAACCTGTTGGTGTTAAACCATGTGGTTAGTTGTGTTGTTATGATTGTGATTAGTGTTATTTATCTTTTGATGTGAATGTTGCTCTTTCATGTGAAGTTATTTTATGATTTATATTTTACCTTAGTTTGTGAATTATTTGAGTGAAGTTAGATATTGAATCTATCATATTTATTACATTATGATTTTTATTAATGTGTTTGAGGTGTGATATAATATTATCCATATGTGACATTTATTTATGTTATGTTTTATTATATTATTATTTTGAGGAATAATTATTTAATTATTGTTTATTATTATCATTATTTGGTGTTTGGTTATTGTTTATTGAGTAATATTTGTTTTACTTTTGTTTGGATGTAATTTTTGCATTATTAGTCTCTTGTAATATTATCCATATGCGACATTTATTTATGTTATGGGTGAGAGGTATTTTTATTTTATAAATTTTTTTTTTTTAGTCTAGAATCCACCCTAATTACTCCATTATGAAAAGTGACGAAAATGGAAGTTGAAAAGGTGGCTGGGAGGTTGTCTTTTGGTTGGAGAAGTGTTCTTTTTATTTTGGGAGGAGATAAAGGGTTTTCGTTTTGTTGAGTTATATTTTTTTTAGAGTGCATGTTAGATTTAGATTCTTTTTCGGGAGAGATTTTTTCATGCTTGTAAAAAGGAAGGAGCAATGAGAAATTTGTTGCAATTTGAGGGTTTTGAAAGTTGAAAAATTTAGAGTTCAGCATCAAATTTCTGTCATTCTCAAGCATTGGATCCAGGTTAGATTTTCAGATCTTGTGTTAAAATTTTCTTTTGTATGCATGAATGATTTGATTGATTTTTTTTCTTTTGATTTTTGAAAATAAATATTGGATAGTTTTATTTCTGTGTGTGAATGAAACATATATTTATTCTACAATAAAAATCAATACATATTTGTTGTTCTTATTTTTTACCAGTAAAAAGGTCTAATTGCATTGCTCGTAAATCTAAATTTACAAACTGGGTTAGTGAGATTTTTAAAAGGTTTTTTCATCTCGTTTTCGTTTAAATTCTATCCAAAAATTTCTGAAACCCAGATCGTAGTTTGTAAGATATGGTTGAAACACGGGACTACTATCAAGTTGCTCCTCTATGACTGCAAATATCTTTATTTCTCCCTGTAAACAATCAATGGAAGATTGGGATTTTAGATTTATAGGGGTTTGAAAGGGCTTAAATTAATTTTAAGATTTTTTTTTTTAATATTTTTTTTGGATAAAATCTGATTATTGAGTTACTCATTTTGTCATTTGACTGTAATTGAATATTGCCGAAAAGAGGGTTTTATGAGAGCTGTCTATTATTTTGTATTTTACAAATTTATGATTCACTTTTGATCAATTTTGTTCACATTGTTGAGTAGTCAACGACTAAATCTGCAATGGATATTTTACAGATTTTAATTTTGAGTTGATATGACTGTTTTAGGGTTGTTTTATTGTTGACAAATTTGACTGTTGTCAAGTGAGAATTAGTTCAATTTTAAAAAGTTGTATTAGAGGGTATAACTATATTATTTGATCTGTATTGTGTTGTACCATTTTTGTTTAAATATGTTTATTGTTTGCATGCTGTTAATTTTTTCATGTTTGTAAGATCTTATATTGAGACTTTTGTATATGTAGGATCAATTATGTCAGGGATGTGCATTGTTGGTCTTGATTGTGAATTACTAAACTAAATTGAGTTATTATGTTATAAGATTATGAGATTGATGTAATATACTTTATTGTAGTGTTGTGGTTTAATGATAAACTTTTTAGTTTTCTATCCATTTGTGTTATGTGATTGGGTCTATAGAAGTACTTAGAAGCATTTGAGAAGTTATTGTAATTTTCAGTTGACTCTTATTTTGGTAGTCTTCTTTAGATGTTTAGTGTCAACCACTTGTTGTTTCTGTTATGTTGTTTTCTTGTTTGTGGGGCCTAGTGTTGTCTCCTAGCACGGAGGGAGTGGGCCTCAGAGTTCCACGTGGTAGGGTGGTATTTCCGAACCATCCATTAGGATTTAGGTGGTGCAAATTCGTGCGCAACATGGAGAGTCTTTCCTTTCGCTTCATTCTATAGTTGAATTTATGTGCAGGGGATATTTTCATAAAAAAAATTATATTTAGTGTATCTTATACATATGTACCTCTTAGATTAATAAATCATGTTCATAGTAGCATTCTTATATAGGAAAAGTAAGTGAATTGATACAATTTTGATTATACACATTTTTACTATTGTTTAGTATGTAATAGAGAGGTTTAATATAGAAATGTTGTATTTATAATACATGAGTTTAATTAAGCAGTAGATATGATATATTTTTATGTACTTATTTTATAACATTAATTAAGAATAGATTTATATTGGCATAGTGTTAGATGTGGTTTGAAGATAATTTCGATATGTTATCATATATAATTTGATGTATGAGATTAATTTACATTCAGGTGTTAATAAAATATGGTCATAGTGTATCAAATATATTTTTTTAGGCTTAATTAGTGTAGGTGTATCTTAGTAGGGACGTTAGGGGACCATGATGGATAGGTGTGCAAATGGGTTATGTTCAATATTACTTTCAGGTTATAATGTGATTATAATATCATGTTAATGTAATGATGTCATTCATATTAATTGGTTGAGTTGCATTAGTTAGTGTTACTTAAGTTTCTTAAAAATAAATAAAAAAATTGGTTTGGTGTTGATAGTCTTTTGTGTTAATCCACTTGGTCCCTTAGCGGGGCGTTACAAAAGGTATATTAAATTTAGACAGTATTTGGAATTTGGCCAATGATGTGCTTGTAGATGTTGTACTGGTATGTTAATTACTAATTAGTACTTTCCACAAATAAAGTTGTTGGATTTGGGACTTTGCATCCAAATTTGATGGTTGTTATCTAGCCAATTAATGTTTCTCTCATCTCTTATCTTACTAAATGTGTAAGACTTTTTCTCATTTATTCTACCTTAAAGATTTTTCCTTCAATAATGGTGAAAATATGATTGCTTTTCTCTTCCCTTGATTTTGAAGCTTGTAAGATGTTTTTATTATCAATGACAAGTGGAGTGTTTTGAAGTCCAAGTGACCTTTCTTAGTTTTGTTTTTGCAACTTCGTGACTCAAAATCTTTCCAAAACATCTTTCATTCCAATGAAATGAACATGGTTTTGATACAAAATCGAGCTATTCTTTTTGCATGGTACTCATACATTTATAACATGCAGACAATAATGGAAGCCACATTTAAACTGAGTGAAGGAAGTTGATTTTCCTATGCAATTAGTATCATCTTCTTTATAGTTTTCCCAATAGCTTGATAGGACTACGTTTTTTGCTTACAATTCCTCCCTTTTTCTTTTTGTTGAACTACTGCAACAATAGATATAGGAATAGAAAGAAATCATATAAATCTAAACTGTATCAAGGAACTCAACTCTTGGTAGATGAAGTTGAAAAGTTGTGAGATGCTAACTGACTAGTTGAGAGAAGTAGAACAATACCCGATGTTAAGGTTAAAAAGGAAATATTTAAAAGCTTAAAAAGATAAAATGCAAAATAATATAATATATTTACATTTCCTTTAATTTTGAGGCATCTATTGTGTAGCCACTAGAGCAGTGTTAGGTCTTGTTTGCAGACATATCACATTTATATGGCTCTGAGCATTATGTGTCCTTGTATTTGAGATACTTCTCAAAAAATTTGCATCCACCGATATTGTAACCATGCCCTTAGGTGGATAGATTTAATATATGCATTTCACATTTCTTTTCTTTCATGTATAAATATGAAACTCGTTGTAACTCTTTTTAATGTTCAATCTTATTGGTGATCTTTATTATGACCACATAATAAAGTTTCCAGAGTTTCACATATAAATAGAGCATAATACATATGTGGAAACTGGATGCTTTTTCTTTGTATTTCTCAACATTACATGTTTTGGTTTTTGCAGGAGAAGTCCAATAGAATTTGTGATTCCTTATACCAAGTATGTTAAGAGTTTCAACCATCCATTGTCTACTAGAATGTGTTTCAAAATGAAATTTGAAACTGAAGATGCAACTGAGAAAAGGTACTTATAGACTCTTGTCCAATTCTATGTCATTATAATCATTTTTCTGTAAATAATTCATAATGATTGCATTCTTTTGTTGCACATTAAATCGCCTTAAAAGTAAGTGTCTTGTCCATAGGTATGTTAATCACAGACTTGCTATTCTATTTTTGGAGTTGGTACATGCAGATAGGAACGGACATTGAAGACTTTAAATGCTCCTGGCTTGTAGCGCAAGCTCTTGAACGGGAAAATGAGAGCCAAATTCAAAGACTATATGTATGCAGATAAGTCCATTTTCATTTGTGAATATTTGTGTAATTTTGCACTAGTTGCTTGTTGACTAATAGTGATTATGTTATTTTTTAGGATAATTATGGAAAAGCAGATCCATCTTGTGTTGCAAAAGTTAAGGAATTATAAAGAGAACTTCGAATCGAGGTTTATTTATTCTTTTCTTTTCCCTTATGAGATGTTAAAAGTGATCTTTTATTTTTGAATTTTCCACTATTAAATTGTATAGTTCACAGGAGAACTTAATTTTATCTATAAAAATGATATTAAGGTACATGTAGATTGAGTTGTCTATACAAATTTCAGAATTTGAACTCTTAAAATTAGCTTCCACTTTCTAAGGGGGCATGCAAATCACTTTTGAAGTTGAGTGTAAAAAACAAAGTAGCATGTAAAGAAAAAGGATGAACAATAATAAAGTGAAAAGTGGCTCTTCTATCAACCATGTAGAGTACAATGAAAGGAGTCCAGGGATGGTAGGGTTTTAATGTTTATAGTGCAGTGGAACCTAAGTCACTAGGTTCACTAACATATTTGAATAAGTTCACAAGTCTCAAAATATTTAGGGCACAGTAGTTAAGTTTGATATACTAATTAACAGAAAAAATATATTTGGCAAATATTATGGTCTATACCAATTCTTCGTGTATAGGACAATTGATGAATCAACATTTGCATGTATTCTATTTGACACTCTAATTTCCTTATCATTGCTGACAACTACCAATGATAAAAGCCAAAGTCTTATATGCCTGAAATCTCTTCAATTATCCACAATATCCACATGCTATGATCTCCAATACAAATATTGTGCATAGTTCTTCTCAATTTATTGATTTTGGTGCTATTATTTTTATCATGTGATTTAGGCTTCAAACCGACTCCTCTCATTAGTATTTGTCTTCCAGAACTGTCTAGAAGAGGGTAATCAAAATCAGTACTAGAATATCTGAAAGTCGAAGATCCTTTCCCTGAAACTGAAGCTTTGTTCTCGACAAACCAGAGCTGAGATGAGCCAAGAACTAGTGGAATGGAAGTTGAATGAAAACTGAGAGCAACTAAAAGCCTTCCTAAGAAAAGTACCCTTTCCATTATAACTGTCGGTTCTAGTGTCTCCTTGTTCATTTTTTCTGGCATCTCCTCATTTTTCATTTCTTGATAGAGAGCTTCTGAAAGATGTGCAAGATGTTCTTCAATCTCAACAATCAATGTTGAGATAAAATGGAAGCATTGCTCTTGCAAAAAAGGTGCTAAATCATTTATCCTTGAAGGAGATTTATGTGCATGAAGAAAACGTAGGAGGTCTTCCAGAATATTCTTGGACCCCTCATCTATGGTATCTTTTATTTGACTAAACTTAGTTCCAAAATAAGCGTTAAGGCGACCAAACCAGTCTTCATCATTTTTCATCATAAATCTAAAACTCAACCCAGGTAAATTGAAACTTTTTAGGTCCCCTCTCTTGAAAAGCTAGCCCTCACTAGTAGTTAATTTGTGCAAATGGGTTTCAACATCTTTGTAACTTTCCAGAGATGTAACTATGGCTTCAAGGCATTTACCAACCTTAACTCTCTCACGCAGATCTACAAATCCATCAGCTATTATTTGTTTCATCATACTAACAAACAAGCTTTCAAAAATTTCATCCCACAAACTCTTTGAGTGCTTCAAAAATAATCTCACACACGCATTGCCATGGAAACTCAACATTTGAACCAAAAACCATTTTAAGCCACTCCAAGCTCCCTTCAAATGCATCTAGACTGTCTAATGTTTCTCTAATCAATGTCTCATTTTTTGCAAGTTCCTTGCCACTATTCACAAGATCAAGCAAATACTTTCTCCCAAGCCTATCTGGAGAGAGAATATCATCTACACATGTATTAAGCCATGCTAAGCAAGACTATGATATAAATTCACTCAGAAAAATCATCATGGTAGCTTGTAGCTTCTCTCTATGAGATTTCCACAACTACACCTCATTGTCTAGGTTTGGAATCCCACCAAACAACTCTGATCCAAGTGGCACTGCCAACACAGTCTTATAAAAAAGAGGCAAAGCATTTAGAACCTCCAAGAAGAGTTCCCCAACCTAACATAGTGTTACCTATATGACTCTTACCACATTACAGAAAATGGAACTAACTACCCCCCACCTTATTGGTCTATCGGTCGGACGTGTCTTCTGGTTTCAATGATGTGTCGATGGTTCTATTTTTTCATTGGTGTGAGGATCTTCTATCGGCAGGATGAGGTCTCCTGTTCCCACGATGGTCCAATGGGGATGTCATCAGTGGAGTTCCTACCTATCATTGGAACCACCACTCAAGTTTCGATGATAGGCATGAACTCCACCGACAACATCCCCATCAGACCATCGCAGGAATAGGAGACCTCATCCCACCGATAGAAGATCCTCACACCGATGAAAAAATAGAACCGTCGATGCATCACTGGAACCAAAAGACACGTTCGGCCGATAGACCGATAAGGTAGTCCTTTTCAAATAAGTTTGTTCTACTATCACAAACCAAACAAGCATTAGAATTAGAGACTAACAAGAACCACCAAGAAAATTTTCGTTGACACATCATCTAATGTAAGAAGGATTTTTTTGGCCCAATGGATCCTGACCAAATTAGTTTAAACCTAGTAGAGCAGATCTCAATTGGGTTGGATAAGCCCCGCCAAGAGTTCACTTTACAAAACCAATCCTTGGTGAAAGAGAGCACTAGATAAATGCATCTAGAAGAGCTCCCCAACAATATACAACCTCCATGGCACCGAATCATGTATCATCCCAAACAAGAATTTCTACACCACAACTAATTTGTTGACATAATTTTGAATCAACGAATATGTTATTTTATATTCAATAGTCAGGAAGAATGTTATACTAACCATGGATTTCACCTATTATAATCGTTCTTAGTTGCTGCACTACTATTTCCATTTGCTATGCAACTGTTCTTAGTTGCATTATTTCTTTGTACTATTTGATGAACCCTTGGTGTGTGAAGTCTTCTAGCCATTTATGCCAGAATGAAGCAGATGGAGTTAAGGGGTTTTGTTTTAGATGATATGGAAAATTTTATTTGGAACCAAAGAGAGTTGAATGGGTGTTTCAAATTCAATCAAATCTTGTTTAAAACAGCCCAACATGAAGACAGGTGTACTTAGAAGATTGTGATTGCTTTTCTAATCATCATGATTTGGTTTAGAGCCATGAAATTGAAGCAAAACGGTGATAAAACAACAGGGCATGTGCAGAAAATGTGTCAGGTTGTTTTGGGAAAAACGTTCCTTAAACATTAGAGATCTTCAAAATTGGGAAAATATTTTGAGAGGTTCCTTGCAAAATCTATTTTGTGCACATTCAGCAATCAACCATTTCATTCCATGAGATTACATCTCTATGAAGCATTATGTCAAACAATTCAGGTGTTTTGTCTACGATTCCACATCTTGCATATTTTTCTACCAGAGCATATCCAACTATAACATCTAGGTATCTTTTTAATTCCTCTATCTTTCATCAATCTCTTTACTATTTGAAACTCGTACAGATGTTTTAGAGAAGAAAATAAGTTGCAGCATTTTTAGGATCTAACTAAAAATATGAATGGTTGATCAACCATGCACACCTAATGATCAACTATATATGTAAATTGTAATGCAATAAGGGTTACTGATGTGTGAAGTATGTGCAGCCCTCATCCACTAAACCTACATGATTGCATGCACCTAGAACCCAAGCAAAGCTTACAATGTTAGGATGTGTTCCAGAGTGCTTCATTAATTCAAATATTTTGAGAGGTTCCTTGCAAAATCCATTTTGTGCACATTTTGGAATCAATCATTTCATTCCATGAGATGACATCTCTTTGAGGCATTTTTCAAACAATTCAGGTGTTTTTTCTACAATTCCACATCTTGCATATATTGTCTACATAAGCTAGTTTTCCTATAGTTGTTGTTATTTGGTGTTTTCAATGTTGTAGAGTCACATTTTCTTGTATGCCTAAATGTCTTTTTTCGTAAAATCAAGTTTATATGGTTTGGGGTTTCAAGGTGGGGTTTTACCTGACCATAGAAAACCTCTGTGGTTGGGACAGAGGTATACACCCCTCTTGTTGATTACACCTTATCATCTACTAGAGACCTCTGGGTGACTCTAGCAATGGTATTGTGATGGATTGAGGGGGAAAATAGTAATAGAGGTGGTTACAGTAAAGTGGAGGTTGGTATGTACACTATTTAAGTCTTGTAAGATTCTAACCTGGAATCTAGAGGCGCCAATTAGGAAAACCCTAGTCTGAGCCTTAATAAAAGAGTTTGCAATACCAATACATAAATGTAAAAATGTATATGATTTTGACTTGTATATCTAAATAGCTCTATTTCTTCTTGAATTAAACATTTAAAAACTGGTGCAGGAGCACCCTAGTCAACTATCAAGCAAGTCATATGCCTCCTAGTCATGTTCATGATATGTCGAGGGCAGGCAACTGGCCAAAGGGACAAGTGCAAGTTCCGAACTAGGGGAAGCACTAGGTTCTGCACTCTTTCTAGGAGGTTTATCATTTAAGCTCGTGGAAGAGGAAAATAATGTATTCAGATCATTATGCACCTCTTCGTCTATTTTAGTGATCTCATCATCATCATCTAGATTAATCACAACAAGAGGACGAATGATAATGTCCAATAAAGGGTGTACTTTTGGTTGTGGTTGTTGTATTGGATCTTTTTTGTTGTGATTAGGGAGGAGGGTCACCGTGCATTGCTTCTGTCAAGTGCAAATTTTTATTTTCTTTATTTTCTTTGTCTTGGAACTTGCAAGCAAGCGCACAACGTCTACGCCTAGGCTCCCTAGCTCCTCTATTTCTTTTGTTTTTATTGTTGAGTTGTTTTTTTGAAGGAGTGGGTTGATCAACCATAGGTTTCTTTTCTTCCCTAAGGGGAGGAACAGAAGGAACCATGGAAGGTTGTTCATCCACTTTCTCCTTTGCTTTATAAACTTGTTTTATATGAGGAGGCATGACAAAGTTCTTATCATTATCTCGTGGTCTCTTGGATGATGTGGGGGAAGTTTTGGGTGTTGGTTGAGTTTGATGGGTTGGTTCTTATTTGGGCTAAAGTATTGTTTCATCTAGGATAGGAGTGTTGGAAGTGGATGGGGACATGTTGCGGAGAGACAATTCTACAATTTTCTTTGCTTTAAATTTTTGGTAAGCAATGAAAAATAAGTCTTTGCGAGGTGTTATAGGTTCCATGGGCTCGGGCCAAAAGGATTCTAAGGAGAAGTTTCCTTTAGAATACAAATGGTTAAAGCCACTATGGTGAACAGTGAATATTTCATTGTCAAAAGGAAACTTTAAACATTTGTGTATGACCAAAGGGACAACTTTCATTGAACGAAGCCATGGATAACCTAGCCTCAAACGAAACTAGTTTGATTGTGAGATGATGGAATATGTGACATCCAATCTTTTAGGTCCTATTTGTAATGGAAGGACGATCGATCCTATTGCAGGGAAATAAAAACCATTGTGTGTTTTGATCCATGCTCTTGTTTTATCATAATCATCTTGATAAAGATCATGTAATACTAAAAATTCCTTAGTGATCACATTCTCTCCATAGGAAGGATCTATGAGTATCCCATTAGTGGGCTTATCATAAATATGACCGACTATGTAAAGAGGACCATCAGGGAGATTTTGAGGTATGTCCTTAGAGGAGAAAGTAATATCAAGATATTTCTTAGGTTGGCCCTTACGATGGATAACATCTATCGTACCTACCATTTCATTCATAGGATTAAGAGTAGTGATATGTGGAATAGGATCAAGATGTTCAACATCTGTATGAACATTCATCACATCATTCTTTGGAGTTTCACTAGCTTTGACAAATGAAGCATTATGTTTAGGCATGGGATTAGTGAAAATTTGCAAATTTTGATTGGGAAGGGGAACAAACTTATTACCTTGATCATTAACACCTGTAATGGATAGACAGTTGGAATCAAAGAGGTCTTGCACAAGGTGTTTCAAATGCTTACATTTTTTGTGTCATGTCCATTTTATCTATGATAATGGAAGTAAGCATTGGATTTAAAGTTTGGAGGTAAAGGCTTAGTGGGATCAGGCAGTTTGACAACAGGTAAGGTAATCATTTGTTGTTTTAAAAGTTGGGACACTTTGTTATGAAGAGTGTCTGGTAAAGGTGTAAACTGTTGTTTCAAATCTCCATAACTATAAGGTATCGCGGCTTTAGCAGCTGCTACTTGGTTGTTGATGGGTTGAGTGGGTTGTTGAGGGGGATTAAACTATAAGAACCCTTTGTTTTTCTTTCTAAATGCTTTTGAATTGTTTGGATTGGCATGTTCAGACTTCTCAGCTCGGCTAGAAGTGGACTTGGCATCACAACTACTAACCAAATTGTGATAATCGCAAAGGGAAGTACAAAAGTTCATAAAGGAGGGGAATTTCATCATGGTGAGTTTGTCCTGAAGTTTAGTTTGTAATTTTTCAATAAACATCTTCTAAAGGTGTGGATCAGGAATCTTGACATCGATTTGAGAATAAAGTGATTGATATTGCGAGATAAAATTAGTTATCTTTTCCTCTTCATGTTTTTTGCATCTCATCAAATCGGACAAGGTCTTCTTTGGAGTCATATACACTTGGAAATGATTTATAAATGCATCAACTAGTTCATTGAATGAATGAATTGAATTGTTCGGTAAGGATGAAAACTGTTCCAAGGCAATGCCTTTTAAAGTCCTAGGAAATAGTTTTGCTAACAATTTATCATCAAGGACAAAGTCACTACCTAAGGCGGTGTAAGTATTAACATGGTTAGAAGGATCTCCCTTCCCTCCATATTTCTCAAATCTAGGAATCTCTATTCCTTGTGGCATCGATGTTCACAATATTTCTAAAGATAATGGGCTGCTTTGAACATAATAGGTGGGTGGTCCATTCTAATTTTGGTTGATGGTGGATATTTTTTTTTGCATGGAGGAGACAGTTTGGAAGAGTTGTGTTATGAGAGGGTCAGTGTAAGTGGTATAAGGTGGAAGGGAAAGTGATGATGGAGTGTATGTAGTGGTAGGGAAAGTGAAGGGGATGCTTGTAGATGGTATTGTGGAAGAGGATAGAGCATGCGATGCCACATAAGAATTAGGAATGCTGGCAGGAATAGTCAAGGAAGGAATCACATTACTAACCTGTTGCATTGTTGTTACAACTTGAGGAGTGGTATAGGTAGGTATGGATGCCACTGTTGAAGGAGGAGGAGTGTGAAGTCCTCCTTGGCTAACCGCAGTGTTTGTTGGTTGAGAAACACTAGATGTGGAAGGAACATGTTTTTGGTATATCTCAACTATTTGTTTCATAATGTCTAGGCCTTCGTCACTTTCAAGCATGTGATGGATGTTTTCTATGGCAGGAATTGCAGTGGTTGAAATGTTTTCAAGACACACTTGATGTTGAAGATGTGTTAAATCCTCATGAATGTTAATGATTTTGTCTTGCGAAATGTGATCATTTTGTGTGTCAATTTGCATGTTATTGGAAGTCAAAGAGTTGCTAAAGGTAGGATCCATGCCTAGTGTATTAGTTGCAATACTAGGAGTGGAAGCTTTAGATAACCCAAGATCCACAACAAGTGTATTATCGTGGGATAACATGAGTCTAGAACTTCTTCTCACTAAAGTATTAGATATAGGACACCAAACACTCATGCAAAGGCTTCTAAATGCGAGTGGATGCAAATGTAATGTAAACTAAGAGCAATAAAATGCTGATAAATACAATTCTGGAAGTTATAATAGAAATGCAGAAAATGTTCAAAAAATGCCAGAAATTACAGTGCAGAATGTGCAGGAGGACTAAGTCACCCAGTGTGGCGAATTAGTCCCAATAGTGATTTTTTTAGAGATTTTAAAAAAAAATTAAATGGAATTTTATGCTTTTTAGGTTTTCAGATGCAGATACAGTATGAATATGCAATTTTTTTGGAATTTTTAATGAAATGTAATGCAAAAATGTAAGCTATATGAGCTTTTCACTAATGCAATTTTTAAAACCCTAGGATGTAAATGAAGCAATGCAAAACCTAATGCAATGTTGATGCAAGTGATACCTAGGATGTAAATGCACTTGAAATTAGAAGTAAAATGTTCTAAAGGCGGGTTCACCAAAATGTGGACACCGATTTTGGTATCCAAGGTTCTCTTGCACTTCTAGGGTTTTTCACCTAAAAGGAGAGATATGGACCAAAATGTGTGATGTCCTCACTCAAAACTAATGCAAGAATGAATGATATATGCCTAGATGCAATGTATAAATGCATTAAACTAATAAAATAAATGATTTATTGATGTAAAACCTAAGGAATGCAAGTTGTTTGAAAACACATTGTGATATGTAGAAATGACCTAAGAATGCAAACAAACAATAGCATAAATGAAGGAGATTGGAGAGGTGCACCTGGGAACTAAAATGTGATGTAGATAGGCTCTGGAATCCTGTAGATTTTGTTGTTGAAGTCAACTGGGAAACTTACACTGAGCTAGGTGACTTAGTCCTGTTTCGGGGAGATTCTGTCGGAATAAGTTTCTACCAAATGGGTATCTGGAAATGCATAAATCACTTTTTAGGCCTAGCAGTGGGACTAATTTTCCATAGATGGTGACTTAGTCCACCTAGAAATCTTGAGAAATTCGGGGTAGGAATCTGTAGCTTTCTGTCTGCACTCCTCTTCCTTATAGGTGTTTGGTTCTGAAACTATAGAAATCGGGCTAAAAGAGGTCTCCAAGCTTCAATTAGGGCTTTGTTGACTTGAATGACTTTGATGAATTGTTGACCACTTTTGAACACTTTCCTTTTTGACAAATCTGCATACAAGACCTACAAAACACACATGCAAAGAGGGGGAAAAGGGGTTAAGGGTTAGGGAATAGGGGTTTTCCTTGGTCAAACCCCAATTTGGTAATCAAACCCTTGAAAATGAAATGAAATAAAGAGATAATGATGAATGGACAACATGCAATGTCACAACTCACCAAACCCTTGATGTATAAATATGAAGATATGCAAGAAGATGCTCCAATGGATGCTTGATAATGCTTAGAATGCTTGAGTGAATGCTTGATAATTGCTTGAATGATTAAGTGAATGAATGGGGGTGAAAATGAGAGGAAAACCCTTTATTTATACTTGATTTTACAATATTTCTCGAAAATAACACATCACAGGCCAACCTTAAGGTTAAGAGAATAAAATGTTGCCAAGAAATTAAAATAATTTTGATTTTTGTGTCCAATGGGACTAAGTTGCCCCAGGTGGCGACTTGGTCCCACCAAGGAAATTTTACTGGCTGTCGGGAATTAAAGTGCATTTAATGAGGTTTAACAGGATTATTCTCTGAAACACACTTAAGTAGGGTCGGAAAGTGCATTAAGGGGTCATTTAAACATAAAAAAGGGTTGAATTAGTGATGACAAGCCTAGAAAAGTGTGATAGTTTGTTACAAATCTTTACAACACTTTGAAATAAGACTTGGTAAGTGATAAAAAGAGGTTTTTTAGCTGAATTATAATGAAAGGGTCCTAGAAAAGTGTGAAAGTGGGTTACAACACTTCACAACATGTTTACAAGACATCCTAGAATTCTTAATGATTCACAAGGACCCAAGGCCTAATGTGAATGTGTTGACCACATTACAACATTAAATCTAGGCAAAATGAAGCCAAAGTCCATAAGAAAGACTCAAATGAGCATAAAAATGTCCAACTATATTTTTTTGGCAACACACACACACACACACATATATATATATTCTAAATCTTTGTATTGGATATATATTCTACTTCGTGTATTGGGTATATATATTAACTAATGTATATATACATTAAATGTATATATGTATATATTTATATATGTGATAACTCATGAATATGAGCATATACACATGTGCACATACATAGGTAGAAATACTTATGTATACTAGTACGTGGATACATCAAATAGATATTGGTTGGATATATATACACTGTATATACATATATATATATATGTGTGTGTGTGTGTGTGTGTGCTTATGAAAAGATATTAAAATAATATATATATACATTAATATATGTGTATATATATATATGTGTGTGTGTGTATATTAGATTAACTAGCATATAAACACATACATACACATAAATTAATATATATATAATTATAAATATATAAATGTTAAGCTTGAAAAAAGTATGATTTTAAATATATAGGTTGGTATATATATATTATAGTAATGGTTATTATAATATTAACATATATATTTATATATGTTATTAGCCGATAGGCTATTTATTGTGGGCACAGGCCATCAGAAAAGTCTCACGCCGGAAATCTCACACCGGAGAAAATTTCACTGATGCGGAAAAATTTCGCCGACCTTGTTGATCTCGCCAATCTCAAATTTTTAGGGACCCGTAATCTTCTACATCTAGACGAGTAAATTCTTCGTTTAAAAGCATCAACGGTTTCAATCCTCAAATTCTTTATTTTGCAGTGTAAAAAATCATGATTTTGGATTATTTGGTTTCGCAAGAGCAATCCTTCGCACAAACGAATAGTTGTAGGTGCTCTGGTGCAGGCAGTTTTCGTCCTCGAAAGAGATCGCCAAGAGAAACAGCAAGGGCTGGTAGATGCCCTCGCTCCCGCCTGGACTTTCTTCAGATATCATCCTGTAAAGATTATGGTCGACAAGGTCGACGGTTCGATCTTTGGGGCCGTCTTTGAATGAACTGAAAATAAAAAACACAAGGATAAAATTCCCAGAGCCATCATGGCCTTCAGAGAATCAATTTTAAAGCCTAAGACAGTGCGCACAGATCTAAAACTCAATCTGGTTCTCATAATCAATGGCCTACACAAAACACACAAAACCCCCAAATTTGACTTTTCCCTAGGCGTCGTCAGATCCGCCATTGCAAAGCACGGGCACTTTAAAGTTTGGGTTCTCGCCAATTCTTTGGGCACCGCTTGTGCCATGCTGGCATCGCGAAAACTTTGTGAAGACGAAGGTCTCATTTTGGAAAGCCATTTTTTCAATCCTCCCTTCGCTTCGACGTCGATCAAAAGAATTAAAAATGAGAAACTAAAATTTGGTAATGCATGCCACACATAGCTTTGTGACGGTTGGCTTGGTCATCATCGTCAAAGGCAAAACATGCAACGCCTATGAATGTGACGCCTTTAGTTCGTTGGGCAACTGGATTCCCAATCTGTATGTGAATCTCGCAAATGATATCTCTTCCAACGATGTTGGTTGCTTTGGGAACAAGGAGAGAATGCAGGGATGCGTGTGGCCAGGATTGATAATATTGTTGCTCAGCATTCGATTAATGAATTGATTATGGTTGCTTTTGGGAAGGAGTCCAAAGCATCACATTTGATGCCCCTTAAGTGAGAATGATGATGAATTTGGGGCCATCGCTTGCTTTTAAGAGGGCGTCCATTTCTTCCTCGGAGTTTCTAGCTACACAATTTGACCATCCCAGCCAATGGAATGCCTGCCATTTTATCCGCACAGACAGCGTGGGGAGCCATTTGGGGTTTGGAGACATTCTCCCAGCTGATCCGCAGCTACAATGCCACTTCCTATTACACACCTTGGAGGGCTATCTCTTTCTCTTTCCTTCCAACTCTTGTTAGAAACGATTTGAGAACGTCCATGTTACCAAGTACAGCGCTGGGGTTACTGCCTTTTCAAGAAACCCCAAAATCAAGGCTGCTACGTTTAAGAGGAAACCCAAAATTATATCTTTGCAATCTGCTTCTGAGAATTTATTCAGATATACAAATCGACGAGACTGGAAATTCTGTCTATATTGTGCAGAGGAGAAATGGTGAACTCTATTTGATTGTATTAAACCTGTGAAAATAGCTCCATTACCCGACCAACTGGTTGAAGATGAAGTTAAGTCTGTGATACATATGAATCGTCTGTTCTTCTGGTATTAAAAAGGGAGCCCCATCGTCTGGTATTAACAATGGAGGATCTGATACAACCCCATTGTCTGGTTATATGGGAGTTGTTTCAGGACGATGAAGATAAGTTGCTTTGGAAGTGGAAAGAATTTGCAAGGATGCCTTCAGCTTCTCTCTCTCGATTACTTGTGCATTGGCATTGAAGATCGTTTTGTGAAATGTAATAAGGTTGCAGATAATTTGAAGGAAGGATTTTGGCGATGTCTTCCTCACTGTGGAAGGAAAAAGTTTCGTGCATTGTTGTCATTTGAGCCCAAATTTGTTTTGCCCCAATTTTTAATATGAGTTTGTATCAAAATTCGAGAATATGATGGATTGTGAGATCATGGCAAAAACTGTTATGTACTAGATTTCTTTTCCAGATCTTCAAGTTTTCAATAAAATTGAGAGAATGTTGAGTTACGGGAGAGTAAAAATAAATATCACAGTGGTTAGTTTTTGTTTTTGTTTTTAAAATAGATGTAATCTGTACAAATGTCTTAATATAGATATAATTTTTAGTTATTTTATTTATTTAAAAAATTATTTTACTTTATTTATATCATTTACTTTATTTATATCTAAATAGTTATTAAAAAGAAGGAAGCCTTCTTTAATATATTAGGTAACTCTTTATTGTTCTTGATCCTTTATATAATGACAAAGTTGTTTATAATTGTGCCAATACTAATTAATGCATTCCACATGCATTGAAGGAAACATCTGATAAGGGCTCTTTTCTTTCGAGACTAAGTGACATATCAATGTAGTGCCTTCATTGTTGAGTAGTTGTTGGTTTGGATAGGACAAGGGGAATGACTACAAGTGACTTGCATGCACCTAACATTTTTTGTTTCATTCTCAATACTGTTGCACCCCAAAATTAAAATTTTTGTTACACTTAGACATTTTGAAGAAATGAGTAAAAGTCTTGTCAAATTAGTCAAAAAGGTCAAAATTTGGGTGTACGTGTCTTACATGGAGGGTTAAAACACAAATTTTTCAAATTCTGACGATCTGGGTCTGCTAAGAGCAGCTTAACCTACAAAACCCAGATCTCAGTTTTTCATCCCTAAATTTTAGGAAAACTGCTATTTTTAGAAATTTTCTCGAAATAGTAAAGTTTTTCGGTTTTTCTCGGTTCCTTTCGAAACGCATAATAGCAAAATTTTCTAAAAATAGAAAGTTGGTCCGGAAGGTCCCGTTTTGATTGGCTCAAAATATGTCCGTATCGGGTGCAGTCGAATCTTAAAATAATCAGTTTTGCCCTACGGGTCTATTCAGCTTTTTCAGAAGCATATCTGGAGTTCTGAGGTCATCAAAGGAGGTCATCCGACTGCCAGGCGTCAATTTCAGCATTCAAATTTCCGGCAGAAGGTGAAACGATGAACATGCACGAAGAACGAGGAAGAAGATTGAAAAGTCTCGAAAATCTTCTAACACTGCTGAAAGTGGGCGCCCCTGTTGAAGAAAGGCGCCCACCTTTTTAGGGCACCAGATGAAAGAATTAGGGTTTGGATCTCAAATGGAAGTTGTTCAGTGTTCAGTCAGCTTCGCGATGAATATCCCCGGCAGAGCATCCGACGATCCAGTCTCCGGCAGATTCAAGTCAAAGTGGAGGTATTAAATGAAGATCTGAAACTTGAAGAAGATGAAATTGAAAATTTTTCTAAGTCTGGAGAAACTGGGCGCCCTAAGTGAAGAAAGGCGCCCAACTTTTCAAGGGTGCAAACAGATGAATTTGCAGTCAAAGCTATAACGGGAGGTCTTCAGAATTCAACTGGCTTTCCAGCGAGACACTCGGCACGTCAATCGGAGTTCGCAGTCGTCAGATTCGAAGAGCTGAACAGAAGGTCCGATGACAGTTGAATAGAGAAATCTAAAAGCAAAAGTGAAAAAGGTGAAAAATAAACTAAGTGTTGGTAAACTGGGCGCCCCCAGTCAAGATAGGCGCCCAACCTTTTGAAGGGTGAAAATCCACTTTTTGGCAGAAGTGTCTCCAGAAGACCCCTCTTCATTCTCCGTCAGCTTCGCGATGAGCACAAACATTCAGCAATCCGACGCCCGAAGCTCAAAATTCGACAAGATCATCTGTCAAAGAGAAGTTAATGAAGAGCTTGGAAATCAGAAAAAATGGCTAACACTGAAGAAGTTGGGCGCCCCTAGAAGGAAAAGCCTCCCGTGAATTCGGAGGTCGAGATCAAATTTTTAGCCGGAGGTGCCTCCAGAACATCTTTTTCAGAATCAGTCAGGCTTCGCCGTGAATCACTCAGCTCGTCTGTCGGGTTGATCTGTCAACGAGAAATCAGAGGCGAAGTGGCATGTTAAAATGGAGGAAAGTTGAAAAAGTTGAAATTTTGACTAAGTCTGGTGAAGTTGAGCGCCCCTCTTGGAGAAAGGCGCCCAAATCCTCATGCCTTAGAAGTTTTTTTTGAGATTTTCAAAATTTTCAAATTTGTGAGAGGAGAAGGGTGGCGTCCAAGTTCAAAGAACAAAGATTTAGGGTTTTGAAATAAAAGCAGAAAAGAAAGCAAAACCTAAATCAGACCCTAAGTCTATTTAACACCTCTTTTCAATGTATTTTTCATTATTTTTGCAGGTAGCATCCAGAGGAGAAAGTTGGAGCAGCAAGTTTGAGAAATTTTTGTGATTAAAGAATTCATAGTTGCTGGTTTTACATCAGATTTTTCAGACCAGCAAGCATAAACCCTTGCTTTTTCAAGCTTTTTGTTCCAGAAGATCAAGTTTTTCAAGCAGAAGGCCAAGGCTTTCAATTTTTCAGTCATCTGGGTCTTTTTGCCTTCATCCTCTGAAGAATTTTTCAAGAAACTTCATCAAGTTGCAGCAAGTGCTTTTATCTTGCATGTCAGTGAAAACCTCAGAGCATTCATATTTCAACCATCTGGGTCCTTTCCAATCAGTCTTCTGAAGAAAACCCATATCGCAGCTTTTTTCGAAAACCTAGGGTTGGCTGCTTTTTCGATCAAGCGTCAGGGTTTTGCAAATCCAATCAACTGGGTCCATTTCTAATGATATTCTGAACAAAACCCAGATGCCAGCTTTTTTCAGAAAAATTGAAGAAATTAGGGTTTGCTGCTTTTTCAGTCAAAATTCAAGATTTTCGAAAACGGACGATCTGGGTTGTCTTGCATTGATATTCTGAACAAAACCCATATCTCAGAAAAATTCTCAAAAAATTCGTCCGTTGAAGCATAAAAATCAGCATTCTAAAAATAGAAATTGCACAAGACTTGTCTAGACCAAGGCGAGTTTACAGTTGTTCTTCAAGTTTTCTGAAATGGAGTACACTCCTAATGTTTTCAAGTCCGAATCAGCCCTCTTTCATAATTACATCAAAACAGCTGAGACAGACTTGCATCATGTTAAGCCGGTGTTCGATCTATATCCCTTGGAGAGAGCAGGCAACATTTCAATCAAGAACCTGGGTCATTCTGGACTCCTCGCAGCAGCGTCTATTCCTATATCAGTTCAGAGCCTTGAGTTCGTAATCGCTTGCATTAAGCATTACAACCCGGCTACTAGGGAGATCCAGTCAGCGGATGGCAGGTTGATTTGCAGTCTAAAGCCTGACATGGTCGAAAGGTGTTTTTCCATTCCCCCATGGCCTGAAAGTGTAACTCTTTCGAGGGATGAATGTGAAAAGATGTGGAACATGCATAAGGACAAATACAGCAAGAAGATTGCGCAGAGATGGATGAAAGAAAAACATAAGACATTGCCCAAGAATGTCGGGCGAGGAGAGTTCAAGGACGAGGTTGCCATCATCATCACTTTGCTCAACAGGGTCACTGGTTCAGCAGATGCCACCAAGTTCCAACCTTGGATGTTTTATGCCATACCTCACATTATGAAAAAGACTGAGTTTTATGATTGGCCTACTTTGATAAGTGACTGCCTACATCAGCAAATAACAGAATATTTTCAGTTTCATGTATTCCACATGGTGTCATATCTAGTCTATTTGGTGGCCTATCAAGGTCAATTCAGAGGATTGAACACCGAGGGGTCATTGAGCGTTCAACACATATATAATTATTATCCCCAGTTGGAATTCACAAAGTCGTTGCACCACTACAAAAGGGTGAACGAGGCATTCTTGATGTACACGGTGCGTGACTTAGACAATGAATTGCACGTCCGCATCTCTTCAGTTGCTAGGGCAGCAATGGCAGAATGGGCAGATTGGTTTATACAGTTTCCTACCTTTACCTATCTCAGGGTTTATGGTTATTCAGGTGCCCCGCTCATGTTGCCAAGGTATCCGTCAGACGAGGTCATCTTCATGGAATTCTTGAGGCAAGCTCACGGTGTTCATACAGTCTTGAGAAATAGAAAGAAACCCTCTCTTCACTTTCCATTAGGGTTGGGTATTTATACATGCAGGACTGCTACAGATGCCAAGACAATTGGAGAAGAGTTAGATAAATTTGGTCTAAAATCCTACAGTGAGAGGCGGTCATTTGATCCTCATGGTGTCTACGCTGCCGGTTGGAGAAGAACTACAATCACATACCCGCACTTGAAGATTTTTGGGCTAACTGTGCAGATGAGTTTGAAGTGCGAAGGCGTAGTTACAGCAGGTTGACTCTCCATCAGATGAAAGACTGTTTGAATGAAGACATTGAAGGACTCTCCGATGATGATGAAGATGTGCTTCTACCAATGTACACTCAGAAAAGAATCGAGGATCAGCCTCTTCCACAAGTTAATTGGGCAAACAAGGAATCTCTTTCAGTTGAAGACAGAACAAAACAAGTTGTGGAGTATAGTAAGGTTTTCCTAGTGCTTAAAAGGAAGAACTCTATTCCAGTAGCAGAGCCGCCAAGGATAATTCCCTCTTCTTCCACAGCACAGTCAAAAGGAAAGGGTAAAAGTCAGTCTCAAGATGGCATCAAAGGCAGTAGATCGAATAAAAATGTAAGAAGAAGGATGGATTTCTCAGGCATAGTCATACAGGAACAGCCTACAATTGATTCAGAAGTTCCTCTTGACGAGCCCATACCTCAGAATGAAGCAGAGGAGCCGCCTTCAACACATGTTCCTGTACCTTTGACGGGTTCGTCACCAATTCATATTGATCTTGATATCGAAGATGATGAAGAGATTGCAGCAGTACCTCCTGAGGCAGTTAGTAAAGATACTACGGTGTCTTGGCTTGAGAACTCCTTAGGAAGGGTTAGGAGAAGGCCTTCATATCAAGTGAGTGTTGATGATCTCGATAACATTTATCAGGAACCTCCTAAGAAGAAGGCAAAGAAGCAAGTTCATTTTGATAGGAATCCTGATAACGAGATTGTCATAGAGACTGCGGTGCCCCCAGAAGATAAGAATAGGGATGAGGTAAACATGGATGATTTTGTCATGGTCAAGGCTAATCTCGGTAGAAATACCAGACATGCAGATTTGAGTCTCTTCAAAGTTGTATCTGAAAACCTTCATGAAAGAGTGTTAAAAGACGGAGAAGACAAGGCAGCCCTCAAGGCTGAAAATCAGCAGCTTAAGCTTTTTATTTCTAACCTTGCTCGTGGTTCCTCACAAACAACTCAGTTGCTGCCCCAGGTCTTAGAGACACCAGCTGATCATCATCAGTTAAGACAGCTGGTCATATGTGGGAAAGAGACTCAGGAGTGGATCGAGAGCTTCATTGTCAGAGGAAAGGAGATCTTGGCTCAGATGTTCCAGTTGAGAGAAAACGCTCATGAACTTCGTCAAGGCATCCAGGGATTTGAACAAACACTGGCTGAAGTAAAACCTAGGCATGAGATTATCATTGCTGATTTAGACACAGCCTACGGTTCAGCGGTTTCAAAGGAGCACAAAAGGCAAATCCTTGCTTGGAGAGAGCGTCATGTTTTCAAAATTAAAACTTATGAGAGAATATCTGAAGAATTCATCACCTACAGACAAAGGGTGGTTGAAGCTCTCCTTTTCATCAGCGAATTTGTCATAGAGATCCCCTCTCAGTACAGTCTTGAGGATGGTTCTTACGTCGGGCTTGAGGAAGTACAAAATCAGTTCCAGAATGTTGTTCATAGTTGCAGCCCAGTTGGTGGAAGGATAGGTCATGTTTCAATGATGTCAGCAAAGTTCAATAAAGCGGCCAATGAGATTGAAGATTTCCAGAGATCTATTGCAGATGCCGAAGATATTCTTGAAAAGCGGTGTTTTGCTGTTGATGGTATAGATGCACCGAACCGGGACACAATCTCAAACTTCCTAGCGGATGTGATCGAGTTTTAAAGCCTTTCTTTCTAGAAGCTTTCTTCCGCTTTTCTATTCTTGAATAATCCTTATCCATTCTTTGAGGATAGAAAGAAGATAAGATGTAATAGTTGGCGTTCCCGCTTTTTCTGCTTTTTAGGGTTTCTTCTTTCTAGATTTAGTAATAAAGCTTGCTTGCTGAGCAAGCCCTAGATTGTGAAAGCAAGGAGATTTTAGGGTTCCCTACTCCTCTGCTTCTCTATAAATAAGAGCCTTTGCTCATTTATTTATTTTTAACCGTGCTAGTGAGAACAAAACGCTGAGCCTATTGTGCCTTCTATTTGTTGCTCAAGTATTGTTCATTTGTATTGTGATAAGCAAATTGTTGAGCCTCTTTAGCCAACAAGGAGTTAGTAAGATTGTTGTTTTCTATTGTGTTAAGAATAAGTTTGCAAGCCTCCTTAGCTGCAATTTCTTGTTCAAGGCATGTTAGAAGGGAGTTTTTGTTTCAGAGATTTGAGTAATGAAATCATGAGCCTCTTTTGCCTTGGTCTAAAATCTCAGATTTCCGTTATCTATGTTATGCTTTTATGATCTTTATTTCAGCTTACAGTGAAGTGTGTAGTTGTTTGTTGGGAGAGAGATTGTTAAAGTATTTTTGTCAGAAAATCTGCCTTGTTAATTTCTAACTTCTCTTGCTCTGCTATTACTTGAGAGGTTAGGAACGTCTTTAGTTTAAGTTAGTCGTAGTTGAACTTCTTATCAGAAAATCTCAGCTACGGCGTTTGTGTTTAAAAAACCTTGTGCTCTAAGCTGATCCAAAAAGATAGGCAACTTAGTTTTAGTTTACTTTCTTTCAAACACCATCAGCAAGAGGGAGCTTCCCCTCCTAATTTGAAGAGCAGTTTATCTGTGCATAGCTGTCCATTTTCAAATCTGCATTCCAGAGGTGCGAATTTAAACGCCAACAAATACCTTGCCTAATTATGCTTGTCCAAATGCTTGATGTTGATCTAATTCATTCCAGTGGTGTGATTTGTTGAAATTTTGCTTGAATTTGCACATTGCTAATATGGCAAGTTGAAGTTGTGACCATTTGTGAAGTTTTTGAGTAAAGGATGGAAAATTTTAAGTAAATTTTTAGTCTAGCATGGAGATCGTGAGTCATAGAGAGTAAATTTATTTATTACCTGTTGATGCAATTAGATTTGGGTACCTTTGTTAAGAATTTTCTTAAAATGTGGATATTTCTAAATTTGGAAAAAAAATGAGTTCAATATAGTAAAGATCCATAAAATGTTTGTCATGGAGGCTTCTTTGATAATAATGGTTGAATTTGAAAAATTAGTGATTTTTGTTAAGTATTTGAGGGGAATATGAGTAATCTTTGTGCATTATTTGCTAATTTGGGGTAGTTGATTAAATATTTTTAGGAACAAATAAAATATAGCCTATACTTGGTGTGGCTGAAGATTTTTATTGAAGTTATTCCATAATCATGAAATAGGGAAGATGATTTGTTTGATCTTGTGTATTGAGTGAAGAGACATTCAATGAAATTGAAATATCATGTGCAACAAAATAGATTACATAAAAATTCTCCTAACTATAATATGTTAGAGGTGCTTCCCATCTACAACCAAAGCATGGTAACCTATAGTTTATGTGGTTTGTCTTCACTTAGCATTGTTTCTCAAGATTTAATTTTCCTTAAGTCTAGGAAATTTGAGTTTAAATCTTTCTTCCTACTATGAAATCTCTTATGCGAATAACTCATGGATGCAAACAACCAATAAATTGGGATATTGAAACACCTTAAGATTATGTGATAAACATACAATTATGTTTGTTATGTGATTCAATTAAGCAACATTAAGGGAAGCATGCAAAACAATATACAAGTGACAACACATGAGCCATGAATTTATGTGGGAAATCTTTATGGGATAAAAATATATCAAAAATATATTCACAATTACATTATTCAAGAAATTAATTCCAATACAATAGGTTCTCTTTCACACAATTCAATCTATAAACTAATAGCATATAACTTGCAAAACAAAGTTTTACACCTTCAAGATTCAACCATATACAACAATGTAGGCAAGTGATTCTCAAATTTCTCTGGAAACTTCGTTGACTTGATGTGTTCTCTAACACCATCTTCCCCCCTCAAATTGAACCACTAATGATTTGTGCTGAGTTGTCCATCCAAATAGTTAATCTGCAAAGTACTCGACCTTCCATTGATCCAGACAAGAACTTACACACCTTTGCAAACTTATTTATATATATATAGGCATGCATTATTCTACAATTTACATTATAATGATTAATATATTATTAATATAATTTAAATAATAATTAGCGTTAATGTGATTATGTAAATATTTTATTAATGTACTAAAATTAAGAAAATATATCTAAATGGTGTCAAATTTGTATCTTTGCATTAAGCTATAATATAGACGGAAAATTCACCGTCAACAATTCACTGCCACTAGCAATTCACTCCACGGAAAATTAACCGCCAAAAATTCATGCAATTAATTTTCCCGATGAATTGTTGGCCCGTGAATTTTCCTACGGTGAATTTGCTGTATGCCAAAATTAATATACTTTTATGTGAATTTTTATTTAATTTTGGAATTATTTTGATCAAATATCTTAATATAAATATATATTAATAAATGACAATTTTTTGTGTAAGTTTGAATCATGACAATATTTTTCCTATTAATTTCATTTTTATTCATATACATCTAATTATATAGTATCTATCCATATATTAGCAACTATTTTCATATATTCATTCACTACCTCAAATTTTTCATTAGAACACATCCATACACGAACAAACACATACTCTCTAACATATCAACATACATATAGTTTTCTATCAGCTAATCCTTGAACCTCCTTTAGATGCAAGTGCTAGTTATAACATTCCATGCTATATAAAGCGTTGGAATAAGAATCTTTAAAACTAAAATACCACACATGGGTAGAAGCGATGCATACATTATATGAGGAATTAAACAATGTTCAAACTAAATACTACGCTTATATAAAGTGAGTAAAACAAACAATGATGAAATTGAATTGCATGCATATAAGTATGTGATAGAATGAGCATTGGTTCGTTACATTATAAGTGCTCAATATAAAGCACAGGAGTTAATAAATATGAACAACATTCATTTTAAAATTATAGTATGAGCGCCCAAATATGTTCCGCCATATAATAGGAATGACAATGCATTTAAAAGATTAATTTGATGGGTAAAATAAAAGTCATGCATAACTGTTGCAAGGCGTTGCACTTGGTCAAAGCCACGATAAGGAAGAAGGCAAAAAGAGCTTGTTTTGTATTGGTCTGGCTGCCACCATTCTAGGTGCCATGTGGCAAGCAGCAAAGCCACGATGGTAGATAGTAAGCCTGTAGGAAACCGTTGCAATGTTGACCTGGTAAATTAATCAATGTTGGTAGTTTTTGGAGGCGACTCAGCCATGTTTAAGAAACTGATTTGCTTGGACTATATATGTGTTGAAATCCTGATTCTTTAAGTTGTCATCTTTCACCCAGTTTTGCTTAGTTGACCTGTTTAAAAGAGGAGTTGGTTTTGGATTTGTGTATGCAGTTTTAGAGGTGGTGAAAGGATGAAAAAGGTGGCAAATGACAGAGCTAAACGGTAGCATTGAGTTTCTTGGTATTTTGTATAAATAAAGGGCAGCCTCTTGGTTTTGACATTCCATTATTCCATTCCATATTGTGTATTCATTTGTTGTAGTTTTCTTGTTCAAAAGGTTGAGTTTTTTAGTGCAAGTTGAGAGGAGTGAGAGTGAGTTATCATTGAGAGATCTAGAGATATCTGCTTGTAATATTTGAGAGTTTGGAGATAGAATTTAGAATTGGAGATAAGTTGAAAGTAGGAGCAGCAAGTGGAGTCTTTGGGATTGATCTTGAGAGCAATTTCTCGATTGGAAGCTAAATTTCCAAGCATGCTAGTCTTTCCTCTCCAGTGTTCTTTTTTATTCGGATTCTATATTTTGTTGAATGAATGCAAGTGCTTGTGTAAGTTATAGTTATTTTCCATAGTCGTTAAGAAAGCTTGTGCATATAGCTAGATTGATTATAAGTTGTTTTGGATATCATATTGGTATGATACCTATATATATAATTATTATGAATGTCATGATTGTATGGTGTAGTTGAATTTAACTATCTAGAAGGTATATGTATATAATACCAAGATGATTGCATGTTACACATATGTTTGCATGAATTGTGATGTTAGTAATGCTACGAGAATAATAGCATGTTAGATATTTCATCATTGAGAGGATATGATATTATGCAAACCATGTTAATAGTTATCCTTAAATGGTTACTCATATTTCCTTGAAAGTAGGAGAATAGTCTATTCCCTAGGGTTAGGGTATACTCTTGAATATGATTATATTGATATTCAACAATAGGGGTGAGAAACGTATAAGTGATATATATTTTCTGATTATGCTATTATCTCATACCTAACTAAGAGTCTATACCTATTCACGGTATTCTAGAAGAGGACTTATGTTCCAAAAACCCAAAGTTGTAATATGAGGGGACATAAAGGTGCATAGGCACAAACTCCTCTTGAGATGAAAATGTCCTCCATATTACATATGAATTTAGTGTACATGGTAAACATGTGAAAATATGAGTCATATTGAAAAAACAGATTTGTAATTGTTTATGAACATGAAAACTTATAGGATAACTTGGAAAGATCCATGAGAAATCGAAAATAATAAAAAGGGCATGTTGATGAGAGAAATCATATTTATTTGATATACATGTTTGTAGCATTTTATGGTATAGATGAATAGTGGCCATTAGAGGGTATTATCATAATATCTAGAATATCGTAATTCAAATGTATGACTACATAAAATGTAATGTTGGGGAAAAGGTATGATATAGAAGAAATATGTTGGGGATGTCAATTTGTGATGTTACGTAAACTTGTGTATAAAATGAGGTTATTCCTGGGATTAGGATAAACCAAGGTTGGGAATAACTTAGTTGGTCATTTAGATCACTTGAATGTACATTACCTTTGGGATAGAATCACATTATATGATATATGTAATAATCTTGTCAAGAGTTAGTATGGTCATGTTATTTACCAAATCAAGCAGGAGGGTGGGTGACCATATGACATCCACTTCATAGAAGTGAGACACCACTTCTTAAAAAGTGAGTTTGATATGTAATGATCAAATCTTTGTCCAAAGTAGTGTAAGTTGCCATTACATACACTTGTTGGTTCACTATGAGCCAAGATTGCATAACTAGGTTGGGAATGTCATGCATGTAGGCGAGTATCCACTATATGGCAGCATTAGTTATGTAGGACACAACACCATGCTCAAGTAGGCTACTATTATGAGGCTTACCAAACCAACCTCTTCATTGAAGGGTAGGGCCATCTTACCAGTTACGTATATGTGCAGGGGACCGTAGTAAGTCCGTGGTTGGCGGAAAAGCACTTGGATGATACTCTCCCTCATGCAATCAGTAGCCGAAATTTGAGGATGTATGCCTAGCAAGGGACATCTTGACCATTTGTACTTGATCAATTTAGCTCTTGGAAGCCTTGTTAGCTCTTGTAAGCTATGTTATGTAATTATGATCTTGCATCTTTATGGAAAATTTATTTAAAAAATGAAATCATTACATCATGGGATTATGTAATGTTATGAAATCATTATATGGGAATATGTAATGTTACTTTATTTATGCAATGGAAATTTGAAATGGGTTTATTTCAAATGTGCATCTTTGTTATTGAATTGGAAAAACATTATTGCTATGTGTTGGAAAACTTGAACTTTTATCATATGGGTTAAAACTTAGGTGAAAACAATAGGTAAAACATTGGGCTTGTTACAAATCTCTATTACAAAGAGCACTCAGGGTCAGGTTTTATACAGCCATGCCTCTATCATCCAGAGTGCATGTAACCTATTTTCACAATTCAAGTCTTTATTCGCACATAGTGGATGATAATAGTCTCATTTCAATACCTTTGTAACACAAAGATGAATATAAAACAATACACATTATCTACCTCTGTATCCACAAAGATATATATATATATATAATCACAGGGCAAGACCAAAAACGATTCCCAAACATGCTTTTTTCATCCAATGAATGTCCAACATCATGTGACACTGGAAAAATTTACTCATGACTCCCATTACAGACAAGCCCTTTCTTGTTCCCAAACAAGGTCTCCAGTACTCGAGTTTTCAACACCTGAAGTGACTTCACACACCTCATGGAATGGTAGTCCATGTGGATCCTTCTCATGGATCTCCTTCACTTTGGTGCCCCTACACTCCTTCACCTAGTGAAACCTTGTCCACTCCACTATACTACAATTGTGCCTCACACAACCCTTTTTGGTACTCTTGAGTTCCAAAACTAATTCTACACTTGGAGCACCCCTAACTCCATTTTGTTGTACCTAGTACCCTTGTTGGAACACCTTGTGTACCAACTTGGAACACCTTGTTCCACTCCTCAGTCCAACCTAGTACCCTTGTTGGAGCACCTAGTTCCAACCCTTGGAACACCTTGGCACTCTAATTTGGGACACCCTAGTCAAATTTTGGAGTTCCCTTTGCACCCACTTTTGGTCCTTCTCCTCAAGACCCTAATTTCACTCGGAGTGCCTATCCCATGAGCTCAAGTCCCTATATTTAAAAATTATAATGCCTTTGTTTGTATAGAGAGACTCTTAACATCATATGCATTGTAATGCCTCTATATACACAGAGGTAACTATAAGAATATTTATGATATAATTCCTATGTTCACACAGATAAAACAATAACATCATATACCTTATAATACCTTTGTTCACACAAATAAAATAATGTGGATCATTCTCATGGGTCTCCTTCACTCTAGTGCCCCTACACTCCTTGCACCTAGTGCAACATCCTTGTCCACTCCACTCAACTACTATTGTGCCTCACACAACACATCTTAGCACCATGGACTCCAAGTCCAAATTTTCTCAAAGACCAACTCACTCTCCTTTTGGATCTCCATTGGAACCTAGTTCCACATTGGCCCCTTGCATACTTGGTGCGCCCACTTTTGGTACTCTTGAGTTCCAGACCTAATTTTGTACTTGTACCACATCTAACCCCATTTTTGAGTACCTAGTACCCTTTTTGGAACACATTGTGTACCAACCTAGAACACCTTGTTCCATAGTCCAACCTAGTACCTTTGTTGGAGCACCTATTTCTAACATTTGGATCACCCTAGCACACTGATTTGGGATACCTTGCTCCACTTTTGGAGTGCCCCTAGCATTGAATTTTGGTCCTACTCCTCAAGACCCTGATTTCACTTGGAGTGCCTATCCCATGAGTTCAAGTCCCTATATATATATTATAATTCCTTTGTTTGCATAAAGAGAATATTAACATCCTATTCATTGTAATTCCTATTTTTACACAGAGAAAACTATAAGAATATTTAAGATATAATGCCTATGTTCACACAGATAAAACAATAACATCAGATACCTTATAATACCTTTGTTTGCACAAATTAAATAATATGGATCCTTCTCATGGATCTCGTTCACTCTGGTGGCCCTACACTCCTCCTTGCACCTAGTGCAACCTTGTCCACTCCACTAGACTATCAATGTACCTCACCCTCCTTTTGGCTTGTATACTTGGTGCACCTTACTTTTGGTACTCTTGAGTTCCAAACCTAATTCTGCACTTGGAGTACTTCTGACCCCATTTTGGAGTACCTAGTACCTTTGTGGAACACCATGTGTACCAAATTGGAACAACCTAGTCCACTCCTGAGTCCAACCTAGTACCTTTGTTGGAGCACCTAGTTCCAATCCATAGAACACCTTGGCACTCTGATTTGGGACACCTTGGTGCACTTTTGGAGTGCCCTTGGCACTCACTTTTGGTCTTGCTCCTCAAGACCTTGATTTCACTTGGATTTCATATCCCATGAGCTCAAGTCCCTATATATAATAATTCCTTTGTTCATACAAAGAGACTCTTAACATCATATACATTGTAATGCCTTTATTTACACAGAGAAGACTAAGAATTTTTATGATATAATTCCTATGTTCACACATATAAAGCAATAACATCATATGCCTTATAATACCTTTGTTCACACAAATAAAAAAATATGGATCCTTCTCATGGATCTCCTTCACTCGGGTGCCTCTACACTCCCTTGTTGCACCTAGTGCAACCTTGTCCACTCCATTAGACTAATGTTGTGCCTCACATAACACTTCTTGGCACCATGAACTCCAAGTCCAATTTTCACTCCAAGAACAACTCACCCTCCTTTTGGATCTCCATGGGAGTTAGTTGCATACTATCCCCTTTCATACTTAGTGCACCCTAATATTTGGTACTCTTGAGTTCCAAACCTAATTCTACATTTGGAGCACCCCTTGACCCCATATTGGAGTATCTAGTATCCTTGTTAGAACACCCTATGTACCAACCTGGAACACCCTATTTCACTCCTAAGTCCAACCTAGTACCTTTGTCGAAGCACATAGTTTTAACCCCTAGAACACCTTGAAAATTTGATTTGAAACACCCTTTTCCACTTTGGGAGCACCCCTAACACTCACTTTTGGTCATGCTGCTCAAGACCCCAATTTCACTTGGAGTTCTTATCCCATGAGATCAAGTCCCTATATATTTTATCTTTTTTTGCACAGAGAGACTCTTAACATCATGTACATTGTAATGCCTTTGTTTACACAGAGAAGAGTATAAGAATATTTATGATATAATTCTTGTGTTTGCACAAATAAAACAATAGCATCATATACCTTATAAACTCAGGAGTAGATTGATGACTAGTAAGCGAAATTGTTCACAGTATTGATACTAATTTAGCAACTTACTTGAGAATGATAGCTTTCCAAGTGAATAGCTAAACTAGTGGATATTAATAGGAGATCTAAAAGATGATTTGTCTAATTCTGGTTTGATAATGGATGAATTGTTTTCGTTGTTGTGGATGAAGTTTCTATTTGGTTCAAACTAACGAAAAGTGTTTCTAAGAAAGCCCAAGATAAAAGGATGATATAGGATTTTTTTCTGTTGTTGTTGTTTTAGGGAGGACTGATTATGCTTGTAGGTCTGTTTGATATAAGTCTTTGATCTTGTACTGGCTATTTGGTGATTTTTTTTGGAAATTGAGTTTTGATTGTTCTGGAAATTTTGACTAGTATACGAAGGTCATGTACCACCTTCGCACCTCTTGCCTTAAAAAGGACAAGGTCCTACTCAAGGAATTTCGGTCACCTCAACAAGGGATAGTACATGGTGAGTAACTTCACGCATGATACTATACATTGCACCATTATAAGCTAATGGAAAAAAGGTCTTAAAGGCTACTAGTTAACAAGGTTCGTAGTGGAAATCATTGAATAGTGAGCCCATTCGAGGATGTCTAAGATTGGAGGGGTCTCCTCCACTCTCTTCACCTATACATGTCTCAGTGAATTGAGGATCATGAGGCCTGGCTTAAAGAATGTCGACCACACCTTGGGGTACAATTTTTGTTCTCCGCCATTTGTATACCCTGCTTGAACATGTGGTTGAGATCAAACCCTAAGGTGGTAGGAAGGTCTCCTACTAAATTAAATGGTAATGATGTTTATAATCCCCAAGATCGTTCTTGAGAGTCACGAGGGGAGAGAATATGCAAACAGTCACACCTCAATTGTGCATACAAAGGTTGCAAAATAATGGTGCTTTTGATTCCCAAGATCACACGGGTGCAATGAAAGAGCATACACAACCACTAGTTTACTAGACATGACATAGAATTTATTTTATGGTACCCAAATTCAAATATGAGTTCAATTTTAGCCTGAATTAAAATATGCAATTTGTCTTGTTCAATTTTAAACCCAAATTGAAATGTTCAAGTTGTTCATTTTAATCCCAAATTGAAATGTTCAAGTTGTGGATTCCTTTTAATGCACCAAATGAAATGTTGAATCTATAGTAAATTTTAGTGCATCAAATGAAATGTGAAATTCTAGACTATGAAAACCTACAAAACCAAATGTTAGTAGTCTTTCAAGTGTTTGTCTCTTCCTAGTGTTCACCACAAGTTGTGTAGATGTTAGAAAAATCAAGAAACGAGCACACATTAGGATTAATTAAACTAGAAATACAGAAACAAATGATAATCAAAGATAAAAAAAAATGCATCACTATATTTCAAGAAAACACGTTGAACTATTGCAAACACGTCGTTGTAAATCGACAAAGGCATTGAGATGTCACAAAAGTGTCACAAGCTTGCAAAAGTGTTGTGCAAAAAATAAATGCATTGATATAGATCAGTCAAATGCATCAAATTACTCTAAAAGCATCACTATAACCTTGCAAAGTTCAAAAACTTAAAGAAACATCAAATTAGGGACATGGGGTCCCACCAAGCATGCTAGAATGTATGACCTTAAAATAAGTGATTGCAAAACTAAAAAATAAGCATGAATAAACACGAATTACAATCAAAGATCACAACAATAAAGCAAGAAAGGTAAATTGATTCAAAAGAAAATGCAAACATGCAATCATGAAACAAATACAATTCACCCTACGTGTAGCTACATTGCTCCCCTCTATTTCACCTTGAGAGAAATGATATGAATAATCTTTGCTCTCAGATTTTTATTTAGCACAATAGCATAAAAGCACTTGCCAAATACGAGTATAGTTTTCCTGCGCGATTTGAGATGAAAATGAAGGAGAGGATGGTTGCATTTATAGATATTCGATGACACCAATCAACAGTCAAGATCATAAGAAAGACTAAGAAGATCAATGGTTGAGAATTGATGAGAGGAATTGAGGTTCAGTTAAGTGGTTGCATGATTTCAATTAACTGATTGCATGATTTGGTTAAGAGGGTTGATTGGAGTGTCAACTCAGACTAACAATCAGTGGACTAAATTGATTACTCAAAGGACTCAAAGTGAGTGGCAATGAAGTAGATTTGATTGATGAGTGGATTGAGAGTAAGTCTCATTCAACAAATGAGGTGAAAATTGCAGTAGTATTTAATAATTAAATACATTTAATTATTATTTACATGTGCAAGATGAAATTTAATAAATAAATTAAATGAATAATTTTATTTATTTTGGAATAAGATAATGTTGAGAGATATGAATTACATAAAGGATTACATAGTTTGAGCACAGGATTACATAAAGGAAGTTAGTAGTACTACTGCTTAGCCAATCCCATTACATTACAGTCCATATTTTTCATTAAACCATTACATAAATAAACCAGTAATAAGTTGTCATAATCTGCCTGTAGCAAAATCTGAACCTGTATCTTTCACGTAGTGGAAACACTTTTTAGCATATTGTTGAAGCTTGTCTGAGCAAAAAGGATCCATGTTTCACCATCAAAAACCTGTTGTACTTGTCCATCCATAAGGTGCCCATATACCCTACCAAAAAAGGTCCACGTCCACAAAAATTACCACCTCCTTCACCATAGACTGTTGATTCCTCACTGCCTATTGGGTCCTTCATTCCTAATAGGGCCTTTGTTGCTTCTATTTCTTCCTTCGTGAAGTCCTCAAACCTTAACATAGGTAGGGAATTTTCCATTTGTGCCTCTCTAGCTACCTTGTCATTGAAATCTTTTTTAAAGATCTCCAAAGCTTGAAGAAAGATATTGGTACTGGGTTGCCCTGTTTGCCATGTATGCCCAACTCTGACCTCCTTCATGTTGATTTGTATGATGCCATCCTCCAACAATTTGAGGAATTTGAGCTTGGATACTTTCACTGTCAACGTGACCTACACAACAATTTTATGAATGATGAGTCCTCATGAGGACTCAGTAAGTACCCTCATGTCCCCTTTAAATCTTTCATTATTTCTTGAATTCCAAATGTGCCAAAGAATCTTTGTTGAGACACAAGACCAAAATATTTTTTTCTCTTTGTCAAATTTATTAATCTTGAATAGAATAGTTCTATCCATTCTGAGAGTCATTGTTGTTCCATACATCTAGTTTATTACAAAAAAAATTCCAAACTTCCTTCGCATATATACATTCAAAGAAAATATGAGAAATTGATTCCAGAACCCTACACATTCTGCAAATTTCAATTTCATTAGCATTGCTTTTGTATGGTAACCTGTGGAAAATCAAAAGCCACCTAAAACAGGGTTTTTTCAGCTCAATTGTTTTAACCCAATTATTAGAGAGAATTTTGATTTAGGTAATCATAGATTTCTTGTTGTTTGGCAAGGGTACTGTAGATGGTCTTTGCATTGAGGTTCCCAATGTTGGAGTCATTATTCCATTGGAACTCTTTGTACTGTTCAATATCGTCTTTAGTGGTGATTGGCCAATCCAAACCATTACATGCTTCTCTTATAACTGTATGTGTCCTCCATTGGGTGGCAGGTATGTGAAACTTAGAGCTCAGCTGGTCCCAACCTATTAGCTTGCCATTGCTCAAGATGTCGTTGAAGTGTTTTATACCTTTGTAGTTCTAGGCCTTCATTGAGCACCCCTACAGGAGGGATAGAGGTTTGTCATTATGATTGAGATTTCACCAAATAGACCTATGTGAATATACCAATTTTCCCTATATGGCCTGAGCATTGCATATGCACCCTTTGATCACTTCCCATACTTTCCAAATGCTCCTAAACACCACTAAACCTTCTGGGGTTATAGGGTGGGGACAACTAAGGAGGTCACTGAGTGGGAGGTTCTTCCAACCTTTCCCATTCTTTGGGGCTGCCCTTTGAACATTATTCCTGACTAATACTTTCCAAGGCTCATTACCATCTAGAGCCTTAAATATCCATTTCGCGAGTAATGCAATGCCTTAGATCTTCAGGTCCTTAAGTCCCAGGCCACCTTCCGATTTGCTTACACAACACCAACTCCACTTGACAACATGTCTCTTTTTGCATCCTTTTCCATCTGACCAAAGGAACCCCTGGATTCTTTTTTAGATCTCATCTACCTAGTAGCTGCAAAAAATCCACACTAAGGCAAAATACAGGCTATAAGAGGAGAGGATCTTTTGGAAAACTTGTACTCTTCCTGCCAAAGTAAGATAGTTCTTGTTCCATTTCTCCAACTTCCTCTCAATTTTGCTTTTAATCCATTCCCACACATCCTTTAGGTTTAGGCTCACTACAAAAGGGATTCCCAAATACCTTACTTGTTTGTATGGGCCTCCCCATTGAATACCAAATTTGTCAATCCAATCTAGGGGCCTATCCTGCCATCCTAGAAAGATTGATTTTGCGAGAGAAATTTTTGCACCTAAAGCATTACAAAAGATGTTCAGTTTTTTCATCAAATTAGAGATATTCTCTTCTTCCAGTAGGGGAAAAGGGTTGTGTCATTTGCAAATTGGACATTCAGCAATTCATCATTGTTGGGAAATACTATGCCTCTTACCTTTGGAGAGAGCATGTTGGTCCTGAGAACATAGTATAGTGCATATGATGCAATCACAAATAGTGTAGAGGCCAATGGACATCCTTTCCTGATTGATCTTTCAAGAGAAAATTCCTCAGTAAGGGACCCATTTACATCTACCTAAGTTATTGCCTCTTTGAACAAGGTGCTTGCCATGCTGCAAAAGTTTTGTGGGAACCCAAAGGCTTCAAGAGTGAGTTTGATAAATGACCATTCTATCCTATCATATGCTTTTTCAAAGTACAATAACAGGATAGTAGCTTCCTGCTTGGTGTTATTGGCCCATTCTAGAGTTTCCCAACTGGTAAGGATATTTTCCAAGATATATCTACCTTTGATGAAACCGTTTTGGGTTGTATTGATGAGTTTAGGCAGTACATTAGTCAGTCTCCTTGCCAAAATTTTGGCCAATATCTTGTATGAAACGTTTAGCAATGTTATGGGTCACCAATTTTTTACTCGAGTCTTGTCACCTTCCTTCAGGAGTAACTTGATAATGCCTTTGTTGATGTCCCTCCCCAGGGAACCCATCTCCAATGCCTCCTTGTAAACGCAAAAGAGTTCCTCCACAATCCACTCCTTGAAGGTCTTATAGAATTTTGTCAGGAGACCATCAGCACCTGGGGTTTTATCATTTTATATGGAATCAATTGTTGTTTTAATTTCCTCATTGGATACTTCCTAGCCCAGATTTTCCACCTCTTTCCCTTCTAGTTTCCTTGGGATGATATCATTGATTAGCCTCCTTGCACTAGCCCAGCCCAACCACTTCCACCTTCCTCAAATGAGAAAAGGCCTTTTTAGAAGAGAAAGAACTAGTTTTTAATTACCTCTTGGTCCCCAGAAGTTCCCTCTCCTACCTGAAGCTACTCTATGTGTTCTTTAAATATTTTCTCTCTTAGCAGATTAAAGAAGAATTTTGAGCCTTTATCACCATTTTCCAACAAGTTAGTCCTAGATATCACCTTCAGACCTTGAATTCTTTTGTTTTGCAGCCTTCTCAAGGAGTCCTTGGCTAAGACCATCTTGTTGCTTAGGTCCTTATTCCCAGGGTCTTTTTGGAGCCTTGCTTCTGCTTGTAATAGATTTTCTTGCAGAATACCCTCTATCTTCCTGTTGTCCATGGCTTTCTTCTTACCAATGATCTGAAATAGTGTTTTCCACCCTTTGACGTTCAAATTCCATCTTTCTATGGCACTTTTGTTCTTGTATAAGTCATTGTTTAGCATTCTGATTATTTTGATGGCATCACAACAATAATTATCTTGCAATAGTTTGGTGTTAAGGAGAAAGCCCCCACCTTTCTTCTTTACAGTCCCAAGACCCTTACTGAGGGATATCCTTATTTTTATCGAATGATTATTAGATAGGGTGTATGGGTGAACCTCCACTTTGCACCCATCTTTGAGAGGCTCAGGGATGAAGTAGTCTCTATTCAAGTAGAATCTATCCAGCCTGCAATAGATCATTTTTTTACCCTTCTGGGCATTGCACCAGGTATACCAAATACTGGGGAAATCCTTTTTTGTCCTTCTAGTGGATCTAGCAATCTGAGTTTGTTTTTCATTTTCAGCCAAAAGTACTTCTTGTTGCCTTTCCACTCCATATCAACCCCACCCTGCTTGTCTTCTTGACTTTCAACCATGTTAAAGTCCCCCCGAGGATCCAGGGGAGGCTATCAAGCTCACTTAAACAATTCCAAACATTAATATTTTCTCCATACTCATTGGGAGCATAAACTAAGCAGATGCCAAACGAGAGGTCTCCTTTTTTCAATATTACCCAGACAGCACGGCTGCAAGGGGAGACCCCTTGCCTAATCACATGTTGTCCCCAATCCTTGGAGAGGATAATTGCAGCCCCCCTGCCCTTCTCATGATGGGTGACAAAGTGGATCGATTCTCTCCAAATGAATTTGAGATTAGTATCCAGCATGAACCCGGTAGCTTTGATTTCCTATAGCAACACCACATCTTTCTCCTTGCATCTATTGAGGAATCTCCTGACAATTTGTTTCCTATCTGGAGAATCAAGGCCCCTTACATTCCACGAAATGCAGTTAAGAGTCATTATGGCTCTTATTTAGGGCTTGTTCTTTATCAAACTTGAAATTTTCAAAGCACTTAGGGACCTTTTGGTCAACTTCCATTATTTTGGGAATTGGACTTGCAGTGAAAGCACTCAATTTTTTCCTTTTTTGTTTTGTCAGGAGTTTGAGGTTACCTTTTCCTTCAAGGATTAAGGTCTCAGTCCCTTTCCTTGGCCTCCCTCTAGACCTGTGAGGAATTTTTGTCTTGCCCTCTCCCTTAGTGACTCCCTTAGGAGTCTACCCCCCAATAACCATAGAAGGTTTAGTGGTCTCTAAGCGCCTGTTTGGAATAACACAGTTAGTCATGTTTTGTTCTTCGTTACCCTCTTGGCAAGAAAGAGCAGTATCACCTGATTTAGTTGTATACTTTCCGAGGAGCTCAACCTCACCCCCCCTTACACCTAACTCTCCATCATTGGTCAATTGTTTACCATCCTCTTTATGGGGATATTTTAGGTCATTCCTAGCCTCATGTTGATTTGCAACCAGTCCATCAATGGTGGCAGGTTGGTTGCAAGTGGGCATCAAATTGTTCTTTAAAGCATTGATTAGGTTTTTAACTTTGCTTGGCTCGGCTTTTGAAATTTCTGGTACTTTCCTTTTGTTGGCGTCTTCCTTAAAGATTCTGAAGTTTTTAATATAGTATGTCTCACTGTTGGGGACATAGTCCCTTTCTTCCCCCCCATTGGGTCCATTTCTTAATTTCTCCATTGCCAATTGTTGGGAATTTTTCCTCTCCTTTTTTGTTGTCTTATTCAAATTGATGTTATCCTCAATTGGTGCAGCATTTTCTTGGTTTGGGATCCTCTTAATGTTGTTCCTCATTTGGGAGTCAAGATTGGTATCTTCCAGCAGGGGAGTTAGATGCTCCTCAACCTCTAGGGTTCCATCCTTCGTGGGATCAGTGGAAACCATAGATCCCAAGTTTTTGTCTTGTGCTTCCATTTCCATGCTCTCCATATTATTGTCCATATCCCAGTCTGAGTCTAGACTTACTTCTTCAGAGAAATCTTCACTATCCCAAGAGTTGTCCTTTATGTCTCCAGACCATGGCTCAGAGAGTTCTTTTGGGATTTCAACTACTTCATTGCCACTAGGATTAGTAAACATTGGGGACCCCTCTTCCCCCATAGTACTTTCAAGGTTCAAAGGTCTGGTTTTGTTTTCCCCATAATCCATATTTATTTTCTGAAAAACCGCTCATGGCAGATGGTTGATTAGGTTCCCGATTATTGGCCTCACCATTTGGTTTGCTAGGATTCATGGCATCATGTCGTGCCCTAGTTTTTTCTTGGTCTTTTGGCTGATTCTTTACATTGTTGGTTCTTTTGCCAATCAGAGGACAATTCCTCCTTATGGGCCCTTCTCGCCTGCAGAGATCGCAGGCATTCAATCCACAAAGCACCTCAAGGCCACACATTGTATCTCCTTTCTCTAGTTTTAGTAACAAGGCGTCTAGTAGATCCACCCCAAGTAGGATCAAAACCAGGACCCTAGCATCCACATGGGGTAGTGCGGATGTGGTGTTGTCAATTCTTAACACTTTGCCATATGGTTCGAGCAGGAGAGGGATAAAAGGCCACAATCTTGGGGTTACATTTTTAATGACCAGCCATCTAGGGCTAGACAAAGCCAAGACTTCGACTTCCAGGGCTTTAGGAGACCAAGCCACAACCCGAAATATATTGGCCCCAATATTCCAAAACTGCTTGTTTAGGGTTTTACACTGCATCTCATGATTTCTAAGAAAAATGACATCAAGCCCTTTTTAAATCATTATGCAATAAGAAAAGGAAATCCCAAGTTTTTTCCCCATACATTTTCCAACCACTAATCCATATCTCTCCTCGTCGGAACCTTATTTATGTCCACGACGGCCAAGAAAATAGCAATGTTTTTCAATTTACTGTCTTGTTCACACAGAGCATCTAAAAGCTTTTCATTTGGAACCATAATGTTGATTTTTTGGGGACCAGGAGAGCACATACCTCTTCCACGTCCCCCATTCTCCTCACTGTCACCTTCTTGCACAAAGAATCCCACGCCTACTAGAAAAGTCGCCTCCTCTCCAGCCACAATATCGCGGAAGGACTTTGGTTGCAATTGGTTTCCAACACAAGATTCGCCTTTTCAACACCACCATCAGGGGAATCCATATCCCCACTTATACTTCCCCAAACCAATCACCAGTTCGCATGAACGATACTAGGAAGATAGTATGTTTCACACAAGGGTTCCCCTGCGTACCCCACCTTACGCCGCCACATAGGACCCGTGTGGAGGAGGGCCAAGCCTCCCCCACTCACACGCGTCGAATAACCTTTCAAACCCTAGGTTGCAGAGCCCGATCCAACTTCTTTCTTCACAATAAAACTCCTTAAAACAATTATTTAATTTAGGAAGTGGGAATTAATTAATTAATTTTGGAGATGGAAAATAGATAATTAATTAAATAATAATAAATTATTTAATTAAATTTTGAAATAGAAGAATAATTAGTAATTTAATCAAATAATCTTAATGATTTAATTAATATAGAAGAATAAATAATATGAAATTATTTAATTATCAAGATGAAATGAAAATGATCATTAAAGTAATCATTAATTAAATCAATTAATTAATTAATTAATTTTGGAGATGGAAAATAGATAATTAATTAAATAATAATAAATTATTTAATTAAATTTTGAAATAGAAGAATAATTAGTAATTTAATCAAATAACCTTAATGATTTAATTAATATAGAAGAATAAATAATATGAAATTATTTAATTATCAAGATGAAATGAAAATGATCATTAATTTAATCATTTAGTGAGAATTAGGTATCTACAGACTCCAAAATCTCCTTAAATATTTTCACCAATAGGGGCAGTTGATCAAACAACATATCTATTCAAAATGGATGGAACCTTCTCTTTAATATGCACCCTTTCACTTCTCCTTTGGGTGCTCCAATAGGGGTCAATCCCTATATTTAATTTATTTTTTTTATTTTCAAAAATAAATCCCCAAAAATGGGGTGCACCATTTAGGAGGGTCAACTCTCTTCATTAAAAATAATAATTTACATTTTTTAATTTATTTAATGTAAGCACTTATAATCTAAGGGTCAACTTTTAGCAACAATATAATTTATTTTATTTTCTTGCACCTTCAATCTTGATCTTCGCCTTTGACATCAATGACAATAATTTCTAACAAAATATATACTTTCAAAGAAATTTCAACTATATTTATTTATTTCATTCATTATGCCTTATAACTTGCGAAAAACTTTTAAACAAATTTCATAATTTTGAAAACCAAAAATATGAAAATTTTGACAAACATAATATGACTTCAAAAAGAATTAGGAGCTAATAAATCGTGTTTGAAATACTCCAAGTTCTTTCTTACACTAACATCTTCACTAAAGACACTACAATTCATCTATACCTAAGTTTCAATATTTGCATATCACTCAAGACACCCATTAGCTTGCACTTTCCCAAAGTCAATTTCTATATAAGGAGGTCAGAATACCCCAAACTGATCATAATAAACTAAAAGAAAGGTCTTCCATTAAAGACTTGCAAAGTTTAGTTAGTCTTTTAACAAGATTTGCATCAAAGACTTGCATGACATTTATTAGTTTAGATTAGATTAGTTAGCTTTCTCCGAGGTTTCGCAAATTCAATTAATATTTTAATGAAAGTCGTATTAAAGATTTGCATGGCTCTTCTTAATTTAGTTAATTAGATTTTAATAGGGTTTATCTTTAATAAGGTATTTCAAATTTAGTTCATATTGTAATAAAAAAACTAGCTAGCAGAGTCATAAATTCCATATCATTTCAAGTCCCCACAGCAAAAACCAATTTTGATTTTCTTCCCTTTTTTCTTTTTCCATCTCTCTCGTCCAGAATTCTAAGGACCTTTTCCAATTGGATTTCAGCAGATTTCACTCTGAAAGCAATGCATTTTTTGATCTACCATTCAGGGTAAGCACTTATTGGGGGATCTGGATATGAGGTACTCACATCATCTTCATCACCATCAAAATAAGAGTCCAAAGAACACTTGCTGGCATTTTGCAGATTTATTACCGCCAGCAGATTTTGGAAAACTGTTTAGGCCAACCTTCTTTATCATACTATGCCTTGCCAATGTCACAGCCATCAATCCAATTTGGGGTTGCCTCTTCACTGTGCGTATTGTTTGAAAATGGTGATCCTTTTTCAACAAAATTCCTTACTTCATTCCGATATCTATGTTAATTACTGACTTTGATCAGACTTGCATAGCTTCTATTAGTATGACTAATTTTATTTATTTTTCTTATGTTTTCTCAAATTAGTTATGAATCTTCTGAAAATAGTTATTCTTATCTTTAAACTGTTCTGTTCTTATCCTATTGTTTTCCTGCCTAGATGGATAAGAAAGTATTTAATCAACATGTCTTAGATTGATGAGTACTGGTTTAGTAGAATTCTGTTTTCGAAGGGGTCTATTGGAGACTAATTTTCTTGGCCAAATGTAGCATCCGTACTCAATTGGAGATTTTAAGCACAAGGTACTGTCAAACTTTCTAGAGTTTATTAATATTATATACTGTATAAAATTTCTCTTTTCGAAATACAATAACTGCTTAATTTATTTTCAAATTTGGTCTGTTTTACCATGAATTTCTGATTTGCAGTGTTAAAATATAAAAAACAGATCTTAGGTTTCCATAAGAGTTGAGAATCTCCAGTAGTTCAGATTTTCATATTTTCAATCATTTTGGTTTTAGACTGTTGTATTCTTGATCATAAGAAGCTTCCACTAGGGAAGTCCACTATTTCATATTACACAGAACGTCTCTGTATGGAGTTGAGTACCACTTTTCTAAAGGCTATTTTCACTCAAACCGAAGATATTCTCTTCAGCCTCATTTCTTCAAGTCTGCATTAAAGTGTCTGTGTTTTATGGACAACAGGTTCTACTTCCAACTGTGTCCCTTTAGAAGTAATCAATCACCATCGTCCCAGTGAGGCAACATAGGTTGGTTGAAGCAATGGAAGGATACAACGTCCATGACCAGTTCTTGACATCCTACATTAACCCCTTACCCTGCTAGGCCACCTGATGCTGCAATCACAAGATTAGTGACCATAGTGTGGATTGGACCAACTGTTTACACGCATCATCATGCAATATATTGAAACAGGAGCCTCCCTCTCCAATCATTATGGTCAATATACACAAGTGAATCTCCCTTTATAGTACTTAGGAACACAGTTGAGAAAAATTACTTGTCAACATACTCTAGAAATATGACTATAAGTTGTGTATAATGATAATTCATCAATGTTTCTTCAAGTTTCTCCAATGTAACATTGTCCATGGTTAAACATCAAATGACATAGTTGAATTAATCGTTAATAATTAACATTGTTACAGAGGGCTTAAATTACAATAACAATAGTCACTTCCAGAGAGATCAATAACAAAAATAACATGCTGTTTACAATATTGAAAGTTACCCTATAGAATGTTCAGAGATGGTCAAATCTCTTCTTCGTTTTTCGGGGATTCAGTAACTATTCAACCATCACTATCCCCGATACCATTTATGTGCTTTTTGAGAGAATGTTCAGGGACTGGACGACTGATACATAACATTTTCCATATATATGATTTTTTGAATAACTCTAAACTCATGCTTAAGGAAGTAGGGGTTTCTAGAAAATCATTAAACTAATTTCCAATTATCAAATCAACAAGACATTTTCAATGTAGAGTCATTGCCTTCTTAGTTCCTGTGACACAAGAACAATGAAAACTACTTTACTGAGGGCAATCCTTCCAATATTACTTGATAAATTACAATTGCTCAAGGATATTAAAATACTTACAATTTTGGTAATGAGTAGTTATTTATTAATCTTTTCAAGGCAATAATTAAACAGAGGTTTAAACAGCCATTCTAGGCGTCAATTTATGAATAACCACTGAGGATACTTGCCATTGGTACCATTACCAACATTGCCACTATCCTAGATTGAAAAAATAGAGCTTTTTCTATCAGATCTTTCCTTATGTTGTAATTTAAGTGGTTTAATACTTCTTTATGCTATCAATAAGTACCTGTCAATTAAATTGGGGATTGTTACAATGTTCAGAAGGTTGCATATTTAATAAATCTGGCATACACAAGGCACTTCCAACAGGATGTTTCCTGATTAAAGTATAAAAAAAATTACCTAGTAATTACAGCAATGCCTTGTATGATAGTAAATTGACAATAGTTATCTGAAAAGATTGTTATGAGTTATTTGACATTCATTTCACCTCTTTAAGGATATGATCCAACTCAGAGATACAAAGAATCTGTTTTTTTGCCTTTGACAGCTTTTGGGGATGTCTGGACATCCCTATTTTACAGTTAGCAGAGGGGGGTGTCCGTTAGAGCTTCCAACACCTTTCGGATGTCCCTTGATTTTTTCAAGTGAAGGGAGATAGGAAAGGTGTTTTTCTGGCTAGGCCTGGGCATGCTTCCCCCATGGTATGATGTTATTCGTTGTCGGTTAGTGTCTTACTACATTAATCTTGTAACACTTAAAATATTTAAGCTCCCATGAGAATGCTTATAGTATGGAAGCAACAAAGAGAAAAATGACAACAATTTCAAATCCTCTTACAGATATTTTGATTATTAGTTTCTGGCAATTTCACTCTTTGCCATTGAAAGGTAACTCAGTAAATGTATACAACTTATAAGGACAATAAGCTTCCTCCAATGATTAATCAGAGAAACGATAAAGAAGACTGATTTTTAATTAAATGCATGAACTTCAATAGACAAATTAAAATTAAAAAAAATTGATTGCTGTGCCCATCCATGTGTGCCCTTAAATTACTAATCAAAACTTGCTAAATACCCAAATATAAGGGTTTCATATATACACCTTTACAGTTTTGATATCTAAATGGGACAAACCTAACAATTAAAACTGTTCTTTAGAATATTGTGCAGGCTCAGTACATCAGAGACTGGTCATGTTTCTCAACGAGATTCCACCAGGAAAGTACAGAAAATTTATTTGGAGAGGGCTGTCCCAATCAATATAAGATGCAAAACAATGCTTCTAGAGTTTCTCACAGAAACTCACACATGCACACAAGGATCAATGATACAGTTTTGCGTATAGTAGCCATGCCTACAAAGCCTTTTAAGATGCCAAAAAGAACAACATTAAAATGTTAGAAGCTACTTGGACCAGAATTTCAAGAGCGAGATGGAAAACTCTGATATAAATGTTTACACTCTCATGCAAAGGATGAAAGTGGATGGAAATCAACTCAATATTGCTCCCAATGGGTCTTGCAAGATTTTTGTATACCACCAAATGTTATGCTTCTCTTGTTTGAAACATTTAGGTTAAGAACCTTGTAAAATATCTTGAACAAGCGAAAGCAAATCCATGCCCCCAGTTGAATTTACTCTTCATCATCATCATCATTGACTCCAACCCAATGTGTAAATGCAAATAGGAACTCTTTGAACGTAATCATTCCATTTTTATCAAAGTCCATTTCTTCTGTAAGAAGATCAAAAGGATGAGAATGAAACAAGAAAAGAAGATTTTAAAACTTATGCATGGCTGCTAAAGTTTCACATTAAATATGAGACATCTTTTAGACTAAAAGAGACAGAAAAGCATAATGAATAATGGATGATACAAACCAAATCTTCTCGTGCCAATCCGGTCTGCAGCTTTTCCTCCCTGAGGAGCTTCATTTATAGCATGAAGAATTTCAGTTTTGCTAACATAACCATCACCATCTTTGTCAAAAAACACAAATGTATCAACAATGGTATCAAAAGTGGCCTCAAGATCTGGCAACCCAATTCGTGATTTCTGATTGATTTATGTTAAAGAAAGCTCAAGACAAAAAGGTAAAGTAGCAGTAGCTAAGTAATTATAAGCCATGGAATGGGAAGTATGGTGGAGTGAACATCATCAATATTCGCAGTAAAAACTGGCTAAAATGAAATTGAAGGAAAACAAAAGATTCATTTCTCTTGAATCAACCCAAAATGAAAAGAATAACAATGGTACCCCCTGAAAGTTTTTGTTGCTCTGCATAGCAAAAGTTGATTTTGTACCAGTCTTGTATGGATACAGAACTAGGATTATCTGGCTCCTCTAGGAGATATACAAGAGAAAGTACAACAATAAACTCATTGAACTCAATTCCTTTACTTTCATCCATATCACATATGTGGTGGATTTCTGTTATTTCCTCATCTGTGAACGAAACTTGGAGCTCATGGAAGCAGTCTTTCAATTCTTGCACATCTATTGTTCCATTGGAATCTTTATCTGTAGAAAGAAATTACCAATATTCAAATCAAACTTTGCTATTTGAAATAGTGATTTTCCAGCGAAATTATGAGTCAGATATAATACCAAAGCCAGATAACAGATAATATTAAACTTATAATACATATAATTTCCCAATTTAGTGACACTATAAATTTAAAACAAATCTCCGTAGGGACATATAAGACTCATTTAAAAATTAATCACTTATCCAACTAAAAATCTAGACAGTGGAGATTATAAGAGATTGGATGCAATAGACTGTAAAGAACCCAATGTTACCCAGGGCACATCCCCTGTATCTGTGGGAGTTGGGAACATGTAAGGGACGTCACCTGCCATCCTCAAGACATGGGGAACAATGGGGCGGGTGATGTCTTCCTCAAAAGGAGGACCTCCACATGTATTTCTCAAGAAGGATGCCTCCCAAACATCCTCCTTAAGAAAGGAGACTACAAGTTGTCACCTCTAAATTAAAACTAGAATGCAAAAAATCATGTATCTTAAATTTTAAATTTCTGAAGACTTTTGGTGGAGTACAAACTATAAATCACCCTTGAGAATGTGAACACTTCAACAAGCAAATATTTAGACTTTAATACCTTGAGAAAGAAATATTTGAATTACTAAAGCTGTTTGGTGTAGACCTGTTAGTCTAAAGACCAAGGCATAGTTCAACAGTGAACCATCCATACTTGCCCATGGATTCCTTTTCCATGCTTTTATAATTATTGCCACCACAGCTTTGAATGCACCCGGGCTTTATTTCTTAAGAAATCTCAAATCATTCGTTGTATTCTATTTGAGGGTAGCAACCCCTATTCTATGACTCTGCAAAAAGCTCCACAGCAAATCTACCATGCACTTATATTTGCAAGGATATCTTAGCACATTATGCTTATGATTTTTTCAAACCAAAATCTTAGTGCCACAGATTTAAAGCTTCATTTACATTTAAATTTTCAAGAAGATTTACAATCATAAACAGATAGATCTTTCATTAATACAATTTGCAGCCATTTTAGATACCTAAGCGACTATAACTGCAAACAAATTCAATAAACCAACTGCAGATCTGGTAATACACATGCAGAAATAAAGAGCAAAAGCTAGAATAGAATAATTATCATGCAAAGAGAATCAAAACTAGAAATATCTCTTTTAATAATGAACAAAGCATAGAATAGCTATCATGCAAAGAGAATCAAAACTAGAAATGGCTATGCAGTTGTACAGAATATCAAACAAGTTTTGCAACTCACTAACTATAACTGCAAACAAATGCAATAACTACAAAGTAAGTGCAGATCTGAAAATAAACATGCAGAAACAAAGAGAAAGGAGCTCTTTTAGTAATGAACACACTGAACATGCTATAGAATAGTTATCCTAAAGAATCAAAACTTGAAATGGCTATGCAGATATACTAAATGTCAAACAAGTCATTGAAACTCATTATCCAAGTAAAATAGGTACAAACTGTCAGAAGATTTAATCATATAATCTAAACACAGGCCAACATGAGTACTGACGTCTCATCACAGACTTGAAAAACCTTAAACTTAAAATACCATATTAGAAGCTTTGTCGGAGGAAATTCAGAGTGAATGTCCCATTATAAAATATAGAGAACTAGGAACAGTCATTGAATACCTCTTAATCCAGCCTTTTAGGATTAGCTGAATGTTTGTTTACAATAATAATATATCCTCTTCCCCTTTCAACACAAAGATCAATATCAATTCAAAATAACAGAACATGAAAAATAATAACCCATTCATTCTCTTATGATCACATTTTATGAGGGATAAAAGTGAAGATTACAAATAAATGAGTTCTCTAGATGAATATAGGGAAAAATAACTTCAAAACAAATTACAAATAAAATAGGAATAGAAGATTAGGGAAATATTTAAACTATAGCAGATACTCACCGAATTTCTGAAACACTTCCCTTACTTTTTCAAAGCTCTCATCAATTTTATGAAATCTCATGATGATGCTATTGAATGATTTCACAGTGCTTCCTTCAGATGCTGCTCTCTTCCTCAGAGCCTCAACCATCCTCTTCTCAATTTTTGAAGGAGCTGTTGGCTTCCTGAAGAAGCCAAATTTACTTGATTTTCCACCCATTCTGATGAATTTCAAGCACGTATTAAACCCAACAAACATCCAAATCCCTGCAGAAACGATGCCAGCTTATAAGGAAATTGTTGATTAATGCTTCAAGTTTCTAATTTGTCGCTTGTGCCATAAAGTTTATGGTTCAAGGAAATGAATTAAGATAAAAGGAAAGAAAACTTTTAACAAATTTTTCTCCAATATGAATATTTAAACCCATTGATATTCTGCAATGTAAAGGCCATGACAAGAACACAGATTCAACCATCACAAAAAAGCACACTGCTAACTGATATTGAAGCCACTATTGGATAAGCATGTTAAGAAGTCAACAAGAATCATAAGGATAAAATTAAAACATTTACTAATAGGGTTGCTGCATCTAGCATATATATACACTCATGCATTTATTTATTAGCCACAATCCCATTCTGCAAAAACAAATCCAGAATTCATGGGATGACGCTGAATCTTCTGATGGAGAAATGTAGCAGTAAGTACTGTCATTATACTGCAAGATGATAAAATCCTGGTTCTCCTGGATCATGTATCCTTTCACTTTCTAGTTTAAGCATCTATCTAGCCTTCCTCTAATTGGAAAAGCCTTGAACTGATTGAATTGCAGAGGTGATAAACTGTCTAAAGGCACTCAACTCTTCCACCGGTTCTATGACTGTTTTACAACTTGCTGTTGATGCTCAAGAAAGATTTTGTCAATCAGCTCCTCTATGGAAAAATCTTCCTTCACTGTATCATCAGCATTTATCTCAAAATTCTTTACACCCCCACTTTCACTGATCAAGCTTTTCTGAACACTCAATGGCTTTCCTTCTCCAATAATCTCTTAAAGTTTCACAACCATTGGAATACACAACCCTTCCAATATATGGGATGATTCATGACTACCTTATTAAGAATTGATATTGCTCATACCAAATCCTTTTATATCTCAACAAATTTTGTAATGGGATTACCTAGATAAGCGGAACCCTGTCCCTCCAAGGGGCTTCTAGAAACAGTTGATCAGTGGCCTCTTTTCATTGTCTTTTTACCAAACAAGGGTTTGTATCAGCAGTAGTTTTCATTTTACTTCTCATATTTAACCATCTAAGCAAGGTTTTTCCATATAGCCAAAATGCTTACAAAAAAATCATGCAGAAAACTCCCTAGTCCAATCATATCACAAACAATTGATACACCATTATAGAAAACTGTAATGGCATCCATAGAGATACTATCACACTGGCATTTATAAGAGATAAAAGTGTATTTGTAGAGTCCACCTTTAGCACATCCATAGATTTAATAAATTCATGCAACACATTCCAAAATTTCCCAAGCACATTACTAACGTTAAACCATTGTAATGATCACATGTAACTTCTTTTCTTTTTGAAAATTTTAATTGCAAATGAGATGCAATGAAATGTCCAAGTCACTCTTTGATCACCCAATTCCCAAGATGGGCAAGGTGAGAGCATACAGTGAAGGGACCACACAACAAATTAAATTACAGCAGCTGAAGAAAGAAAAGCACTAGGCAGCAAACCAACCAATGCCACTTATTCAGTGGAGTGCAAATACAAGCATCCTCTTATTCAGTGGGTAAACAAAGGGCACTTCCACTTATGCAGTGGGAAAGCAAATTACAATTATACCACTTGTTCAGAGGGGTAAGCAATTCTAAAACCATAGCCACTTATTCAATGGGGTGAGTACATTCATCACTGAGAAATGATCAAATTCACTAGTGGTACTACCATCCAATGTGTACAGTATGAATGCATAGAAAGATAACCTTTAGGCGGTATAACCTTCTGAAGTATTACAAGGTTAGTTCATATGCATTAAAAATCACCATAAAGAAAGATAACTGCTGGTATGAAGTGCTGATAATAACAGAACTGTTGTAACACCCTCAAAGAGCCAATTATCATAAACAAACCAACCCAACTAGGAAAGAACAGCAAGATACCTTGTAGAAATGATGATGAAAGCTGGTGCAGATCTGTTAACACTTGTTTGTTGCTGTTCTAGTGACAAATCAGACTGGCATACATGCTGAAAATGCTCTGGAAATGCTGAATAGTAACATAGCACACACCCAAAACTTAAACTTCAACTTGAACACAGTTCAAATCACTCCAAACTCGCCCAAACATCATATAATGAAAGATATATCAGACTGATATAAAAATCAGACATAGGTAGGTCTGTTACAAGACATTATTGTTGCTGGTACAACAGGACAGCAAACACAAAGACCATCATAACTCATCACATATTCACTTCTCCACCCAGAAATGGCATAGAAACTCCAAACAAGACCAAGGTGCCCCCAGACAAAGAAAAATGAGTCCCCAAAACAAGGCTTTTCAATGTGCAAAAATGCCCCCCATGACTAGGCATCCAACTTTGAGGCACACTTATAATACATTTTAATTTAATTATTACACTAAGTTATCCTTTTAATATTTCAACATTAGACAACTTAAGTGAATAATTAATTTAATTTACCCAAGTTGTGAAAAGTACCAAAATGACATAGAAATTGAATTATAATCATACCAACATGATATTGAAGACTTAGATGATGACCAAAGGCAACTGGGTGACATTCTAAAAATAGCAAACTTCTCCAAGAAGTTTGTAGAGCTCCCAAAAGGTCGGAAATCAACTCTAAAAGCATAAAGAGGCTCCACCACCAACTAAACTCGTTGCCATGAATAACATCTCCGATAAACTAAACCTGTTCTCTCCAAGAACTTTGGAGTTCTCCCTTGCTCATCAATTAGCCAATGGGAAAACTCGGAAAATAGGCTAATTGTCCATAATCAGATTATACTTGAGAAGAGGACATTACAGCCATCTAGGCTGACAAGAAACTTTAAAATTTATCAATTTCAAAATCTGCAACTCATGGCATTGCTTTAAATAAGAATTGACCGGAGTACCAAAAGCTTCTTTCATGCACAGTTTTTTCCATATTCACATTCTTCAGCAAAATATAAAAAAATCTAGGCTTCAAGATTCAACATAGGAATTCACTGATAACATTATTAAACCAAGTTGACTTCATCTAGAATAATTTTTGGAGGGATTTTTCCCTAGAAGCACAAAAGAATTTTAGTTTTGTTTCAACATAGCATTCTCTCTTTTGATTTTCTACACCATACAAGGGTTAAGATCCTATGTAATGTCCCTTGTCCCACTTTGCCCTAGAATTTGCTTGTTGATTAGGTTTAGGGTTTCTTCTTTCAAGGGAATGTTCTCTCTAATGAAATAATCTTGGATTGGAATCTATATTCACCATATTAACAACATATATGTTAGCGTTAATATCTAGATATCCAAAATATCAACATAATCACAAAAGCGATAATGAAGACAGATGAGGAGTGGCATGGGTAGATCCACTCGAAGCTATCCATCTAAGCCCAAGAGCACAAGCATCCGGCCAGGACAACCCACCCCTTGGCCTCAAGCGGTAGGATGTCCAAACCAAGACAATTCCACCCTCAGAGTGGCGTGCTTAGTGGAAACACTTGTACCTGCTTTCTCTACCCATGTCATCACCTCGGAAGACACTTGACCTACTGGGGGAAGCCAGCAGAGCTTATAAGTGGTTCTGGGCCTACCACCCCTCCATGGCCTCGATGGATCTTAAGTGGGACCCCCACCCCTCCATGGCCCACCCATGTCTTGGGACTGGGCAGAACCTTAAGTGGACTTTCCACCCCTCCATGGCCCATCCTTGCCTTGGGTTCTGGGGCGGATCTTAAGTGGGGTTTTAAGGCACCACTTTTCTCAGGCCCTTCCTCCCTAGTAGGCTTGCAAACACTCGGACGACAATCTTTTAAACAAACAAATACATTTTTCTTTTATCATTGATTCTTTAAGTCCCTATTACATTATTTTCTAGAACAATTATCATTATGATACTACTAAAGAAAACATTGCATCAATAACGAGATTAGCGATATCTATTATGTACATGCAATTCTAAAATTTATGAAGAAACATATACATCTACATAATGTTAGTCCTATCCATTGTTCCTTCCACTGATATTTAAATGGTACACATGAATATGTATTCACTAAAAAGACAAGAATCAAATAATACAGCAGGCAGTACTAACTAAATCAGAGTTGCAGCAATCTTTTAAGTGTCGGTTCTTTGCCCTACGTTTATCTATATATTTGTATATTGGGTTCAGATATTCGGTTTGAGATATGGCAGTCAGGTTGTTCAATAAAGACAATAAGTTGCATCAACAATGTTTGGACAATCTACTGCTGCATGGTTATTAGGTTCAGAAACTAGGAAATGCTAAATATTAAGTGCTAAGTGAATAACTTCACCTAAGTAGTTGTATCTTCTACCTTATCTCCTTCCTGCCCGTCTTTTTGTTCCTCACTTATTATTGTCTTTAATATATTTGTATTCCTTCACAAGGAGGAACA
>VDFB02097905.1:0-29225 GCA_007258455.2 Sequoia sempervirens
ACAATCAAATTAAATTTTTAATTTGTTAAATGATATTTTGATCATGAATGAACTTATACTAAAATATAAATGAACAGATAATGAAGCAAACACATTTAAAAACATTGACATAGAATTTGTCTTGAGTGGAAACCCTCTTGGGGAATAAAACCACTCGAATTTGGCCTCACTGGCCTTATTTGAAAAAATATTCTTTGTAAAAAGCCTCACTGGCTGATTTGTCTCACTGAAAATGATGCTATCTCACTGATAGTCTTATAAAGCTATCTCACTGATAGTCTTTTTGAAAAAAATATACAAATATGAAGCAGTTTGAATACAAAGTTGATCTCTGTTTCTCTGATTACAAACTCTGTTCTGTAATGACTTTAGAATCAGAGTTCCAATGTGTCAAATTTCAAAACAATATATATATACTGTCCCTTCTAAATGAAACATTCTTGTGATTTTCAAAAAACCTCTCATCCAATCTTTTGAATGAGCATTACTATCATTTTATATGATCTCTGTTTGCAACAAAGAATCTATTTGAGAAACTGTATGAGCAATTGCCATAAGAAAACCAAAACTGAAAATTGTCTTTGCTAGATGTTCCAACTATAAACCATCGAATAAAACTTGTCAAGAATGTATTAATAACAAACAACATATAACTGACATATAGTTTGCAGAGCCGACACAACATAACTAATCCAAAAATGATAGACTCATAGCAAAACCCAAGAACATAATAATAGGGTTTTCTAATGAAAAAAAACATTTGATACTCTAAAAAAAAAACCCTTACAGCAGACCAAAATTGGGTTATTTTGAACAAAGTATATACAAATCTATTAAGGAGTAATCAACAACTCATTTACAAATCTTTTTAAAAAATGAAACTACCAAAGACTCGTGGGTAAAAACGTTTAAAAACTCAACATAGAATGCTACCACAAACAACAATAGGCCTGACCAAGAACGGTTTTTTTGGTGTTTCTTTTAAACTAATCTTTGAAATAAAACCAAAACACTATTCTACACAAACCCTTTATTAAGAAGAGCGTAAGTTACACAATTGATCTTGCAACTGACTAACGACAGATTTAATTAAGATAAACATCGATCCCAGACAATTCAAAGATCCCAAAACATAGAAAACACAAAGATGCATAATAAGGAATACACCTGTTGTCGGCGCAACTAGAAGAACTCACTGTTTCTCTTTACATACTCCTTATTTCCTTGCAAACCAAACAACCGACCTCTGAAACAAGTTGTGCTTACCACTACCGCCATGATTAGGGTATCAAACCCTATCTAACAAAGAATGAATCAAATATCAATGCTCATCGAAGTCTCATAAAAGTTTTTGCATTTTGACATAATGATTTTTGAAGTCCGGGTATTATGATGGGAATAATTTCCCATTCAATAACAAAATAATTACCATTGAGGATGCAAAAGATTCTTGTAACTTTGACTTGGAAAAAAAAAACATTATCATTACTTCCTTTTATCATTTGCCACCTTTTAGATTAAGAATCTCTCCATGATAATGATGCCTTGTATAAAAAATGTCAATATGCCCTATTTTTTATTTGGAGAACAATATTTCTTTATGATATATGTAGCAATGCCCCATTTTAGAATATAACCTGTATCACTGTAGTTCAGTACAGATGCCGATAGATATGCAAATGAATGTTACAAAACCAAATGCAGGATGAGGATCAACATAGATATATAAACACATGCAAAACTGAAGAAAATCACCATGTGCACAACCTGTAATGTCAACCTTAGTGTATTGACATTAATGCCAAACAATACTGAGGGACAATAAACTCCCCCTTTGGCATTGATGTCAAACACAAAGCTATAATATACCTATTATGAACATGATGACTACACAGAGTACATACCCATCCCATCCTGTCACATATCAGAGAAACCATCAGATACAATTGAAGACTGAATAAACAAAGCATATCACCAATAAATACTGCATATCACTATGAAACATAGCACTGCCAAAAACACGAGTGAAATCTGAACATCACATATCAAAAAACAAATTCTTCTGCCGAAATCTCCCCCTTTTGACATAATGCCAAAGACAGAGAACGGAGCCAAACAGGAACTATACTCTGAAATGCCAAAACAAACTGAGGGACAAAGGAATATGCAAGAACTGCTCCCCCTGACTCCATGCACTAGAGTTAACATGGAAGAGAACTGATAGAGACAACTCCAAGCTTGTCTCTTAGTGTTTCAAATTGAGCTTTAGGAAGGGGTTTGGTAAAGATATCAACCACCTGATCATTAGATGCCACAAAATCTAGTATAACTTCATTTGCCAACACCTTCTCACATAGAAAATGATACCTTATATCAATATGTTTAGTTCGAGAATGATGTATAGGATTTTTGGAGATATTAATAGTACTTGTATTATCACATAAAATGTGAACAAGCTTAACAAAATTAACCTGTATGTCCTTCAAGGTCTGAACCATCCAAAGCACTTGTGTACAACAGGTAGCAACTACTATATATTCAGCCTCAGCAATTGACAAGGATACTGAATCCTACTTCTTGCTATGCTAGGCTACTAATCTACCTCCAAGATAGAAAGCACCACCTGAAGTGCTTCTCCTGTCATCAATATTTCCAGCCCAGTCAACATTAGTGTAAGCAACCAAAGTAAAATCACCATGTTTAGGATACCACAAACCAAAATCTTGTGTCCCAACAACATATTTTAAAATTCTTTTTACTGCATTCAAATGCGACAACTTAGGTGCAGATTGAAAACGTGAAACTAGGCATACATGTATAATATCAGGCCTTGTGGTAGCCATATATAGAAGACTACCAATCATGGATCTATACAGAGTATGATCCACATTAGGCTGATCAGTGTCCCTTGAAAGTTTACAACTAGTTTCCATAGGAGTCCCAATTGGTTTACAATCAATTATCTGAACTTTGTCAACATTTCTTTAACACATTTTGTTTGTGAGATAAATATTCCTTTATCAAGTTGACTAACTTGAAGACCCAAAAAGAAATAAAGTTCACTAATCATTGACATTTCAAATTTAGATTTCATGATTGCTAGAAATTTAGAGCATAGAGCATCATTATTACTACCAAATATAATATCATCAACGTAAACAACAACTATAATACTATCATCTTTCACTTTGAAGTATAAATTTTTGTCTACTGCACCTTTTGAGAAGCCCTGTTCATGTAAATAGGTATCCAACTTTGAATACCGGGCTCAAGGTGCCTATTTCAAACCATAGAGGGCCTTTTTCAACCAGTAAACATAACATTATTTACTTGCCACAACAAAGCCTTCAGGCTGTTCCATATAAACTTCTTCTTATAAGTCATCATTGAGAAAATAAGTTTTAACATCCATTTGGAATACTTTAAAACCTTTATACACAGAGTAAGCCAAAAACATTTTAATTGCTTCTAACATAGCCATAGGAGCGAAAGTTTCATCAAAGTCCAATCCTTCAACTTGAGAATAACCTTTACAAACTAATCTAGCTTTATTTCTGACTATATTCCCTTGTTCATCCATCTTGTTCCTAAAAACCCATTTTGCACCAATGACATTTTTATTTTCAGGTCTAGGAACTAGTTCCCAAGTTTTATTTTTCTCAATTTGTGCAAGTTCTTCATGCATAGCCTTAACCCAACAACTATCACTACTGGCTTCAGAATATGTCTTAGGTTCTATTTCTGAAATCAAAGATAAATAAACTTGTTCACCTTTATCTTTTGTACCTAAAAGTTGCCTTCTATTTTGAACTCCCTTTGACACATCACCAATAATCTAATCAGAAGGATGCTTCTTTTTCATTAACTTAGAAGACAACTGAGAAGAAGTTTCAATAATATCATCAGCCTCATTTTGTTCAATTGATTGCACAGGCTCTGTTGAACTTGAAGGTTCATTTTGATCTTTCAAATCTGTGTTAGATGTTTGCACAATAAAATCATCATCATCAAGTTTCTTTTGTTGTTCACAAATTTTTAAAGTTTCATCAACCTTAACATTGGCACTTTCCACAAATTTTCTTAATCTTTTATTGTAATACCTATATGCTTTACTATGTGTAGAATATCCCAAAAATATTCCCTCATCACACCTAGATTCAAAACTGCCAATGCTATCAGTATCTTTCTTAATAAAGCACTTGCTGCCAAAAATTTTGAAATATCCTACATTAGCAGTCCTACCATACCATAATTCATATGGTGTATGTTGTGTTTTAGTTCTTATCTGAACTCTATTCAAAATGTAAACAGTTGTATGCATTGCTTCTTTCTAGTATGTATTTGACAGAGCTACATCATGCAACATAGCTCTTGCCATTTCCTTCACTGTTCAATTTTTGTGTTCAACAACACCATTTTGTTGTGGTGTCCTAGAGGCTGAATATTGCCTTTTTATGCCACGATCTTCACAATAATCAACAAACTCTTGTGAGGTAAATTCACCTCCTCTATCTGACCTAAGACATTTGATTTTCAAATCAGATTCATTTTCAACCAACCTTCTGAAAATCTTAAATTTATGAAAAGCTTCTCCCTTATGTACCATAAATGTTACCCAAGTCATTCGAGTATAGTCATCTATAAACAGCATGAAATACCTCTCATTGTTCAAGGACTTAGTCCTTGTTGGTCCACATAGATCAGTGTGAACAAGCTGCATAGGCCTGGTTGATGTATATTCTTTAGATTTGAAACTTGCTCTAGCTTGTTTTCCTTCTTGACATTCTTTACAAATTTGATTATCTCGTTTAGATATGATAGGCATGTTTCTAACATTTTGATTTTTACTTATCTTTACTAGATTATCGTAGTTAATATGGCCAAATCTTCTATGCCATAATTTAGACTCATCAACTTGACTCATGAAGCAAACATTACTTTCCTGTTTATTATTTGAGCTTTCTTGCAGGTAATATACATTACCATTTGTTCTATAACTCGCTGCTACTATTTTTCCAGATTTCTTTTGAATCTCACACCCTAAGTCAAAGAACTTTATTTCAAAGCCATTATCACAAATTTGGCTTACGCTCAAAAGATTGTGAGTTAGCCCTTCCACATAATAAACGTCATTGACAGGAATTTCATTTTCAAGAAAAATAGTACCTTTTCCTACTGGAGGAATACAATGATCATTTCCAAATTTAACAAAACCACTAGAATAATCTTCATAGTCTATAAATCTATTTTTCTCACCAGTCATATGATGAGAATAGCCACTATCGAGAACCCAAAAATTTCTCTTAACAGAGTGAAAAATTGTTTCAACTATCAAGGCTTTAACATCTTTAGGCCTCCAAACAAGTTTAAACCCATTAGCTCTGTTTGGCTGTACTTTTAAACCAGATTTACAAAATGTTGCAATATGACCTACTTCTTTGCATTTATAACATTGAGGATTAATAAGAAATTTATAGAGATTTCCATTAACAATGTTATAACTTCTCTTAGACAAGACCTTGCGATTACTAGCCTTATGACCAAATTGTTTACAATTGAAACAATAACCATTGAGACTAGAGTCATTATCAAAAATCTTACCTTTTCCTTTACCATCGTGATTTGAACATTGACCTTCATCAGGACAGGCAAGTTGATTTCTCAGGTTAACAACTTCTGCCTCTAAAGAGCAACATCTATCCTCCTTATGTTTCAATTTTTCTTGAGTTATCTCAAGAATTTTCTTGGCTTCTTCTCCTTTAAGAGTCAAATCCGAAATAGTTTGTACATTTTCCTGATCTTTATCTTTTAAGATAACTGCTTCCTTTCTCAAATTTTTAATTTCTTTGAGAGCAGATTTCAATTCTCCCTCAAGGTCAATTTCTGATTCAGAATCGGATTCATCTTCCTTTACAGGAACAACTTTAGCCATAAATAGAATTTCTTCAGTTTCATCACAAGATTCAACTGATTCACTATCAGTTACATCAGCATAAATGGTTTTCTTCTTTTTGAAAGTATTTTTCTTTTTAAAATTAGACTGCTTCTTCTTTGAAAATCTTTTATTGCTTTCATCATCACTTTCAAGATCTTTATTAGGACAATTTGCAACATAGTGTCCTATCTTTCCACAATTAAAACATTTAAAGGGTAATTTCCCTTTATATTTGCCTGATCCTCTTTTTTATTTGCTTACAAAAGAGGATTTTGTTTCATCTATAACATTAGTCTCAGCTTTAAAGGCAAATTCCTTACTACCAGAGTTATGTTCATTTAATCTCATCTCATAAGCAGTAAAGAAACCATGGAGATCATCAAGTGTTACCTTATTAATGTCTCTTTCTTCAACTGTTGCAATCTTCATATCAAACTTAGTGGGTAAAGACCTCAAAACCTTTTGAACAACAAGATTTTCAGGAAGGTTTTCTCCAAACCCTCTGATTGCATTTACACTTTCTTGAATCTTCAAGAAAAAATCACCAATCTTTTCATCGTTACCCATTTTTAAACTGTCAAATTTAAATCTATAGTTATGAAGTTTTGCTTCTTTAACTTTCTCATCACCTTCATAGATGGTGGACAATTTATCCCATATGGCCTTTTCATTTTTACAGTCCATTATTTTTGTTAGGACATCATTAGTGAGTCCACAACAAATAGCATTTTCAGCCTTTGCATTGCAATCATATGCTCACTTTTGATCAGCATTAGAAGGAGGTGATGTAGTAGTATATGCATTTTGTACTGCTGCCCACACATCATATCCTAAAGAGTTGATATTTTTTTTCATTCTAAACTTCCAGAAAGCATAACAAGTACCATCAAAAAGTGGTGCCCTGGTTGTAGATAAACCTTCTTGTTTTGCCATTAGTACTCCTAAAAAAGAAACCCCTAGTTGACTCAACAACAAGGTTTGGCTTTGATACCAATTGTTGGAGTGTAGTTAACACTGAGAGGGGGGGGTGAATCAGTGTTAACAAACTAATCAATTATTTTGAAACTTTTAAACAATAATTTGATCATGAATGCACTTATGCTGAAAATATAAATGAATAAACAAAGAAGCAAATACTTTTAAAAGATTGACACAATTTTTCTTGAGTGGAAACCCTCTTGGGGAATAAAACCACTTGAATGTGGCCTCACTGGCCTTATCTGAAAAAAAAAAAATTCTTTGTACAAAGCCTCACTGGAAAATTTGTCTCATTGACAATGGTGTTATCTCACTGATAGTCTTTTGAAATGTACATATATGAAAGTAGTATAAATACAGAGTTGATCTCTGTTTCATTAATCATACACTCTGTTCTGCAATGACCTCAGAATTAGAGTTACAAAAATTCCAAGCTTTAAAAACAATATATTGCCTTTCAGAAAGATATAATCTATGCCTTTCAAAATCTCTCATTCATCACATCGAATGAGCATGTCAAATAATATATATATATATTTGTTCTTTGTTCAGGAAAACAAATCTGTTTGGAAAATGTATGAGCAACTACCATATGAAGATCAAAACTAAAAAATTTCCTTTGCCAGATGTTTCAACTATAAACCATCGAACAAAACTTATCAAGAGTGTATTAACAACAACCAACATATAACTGTCATATAGTTTGTTGAGTTGACACATCATAACTAATCCAAAAAGATAGACTCACAGCAAAACTCAAAAACAAAGATAACAGGGTTTTCTAAAGAACAAAGATATTTGTTACACAATAAACAAACACCCTTACAACAGACCCGAAATGAGTTTATTTGGAACAAAGATATACAGATCTATTAAGGAGTAATCAAATCAAAAAACTTATTTACTATTCCCCTTCAAAAATGAAACTACCAGAGACCCATGGGAAAAACTTAATACACAATGTTATCTCAAATAACAACAGGCCTGACCAAGAATGAGTTCATTTTGTTTCCTTTAAAAAGAACTTTGAAATAAAAACAAAAACACAGTGCTACACAAAACCCTTTACAATTTAACTTGCAATTGACTAACAATAGATTTAGTCAAAATAAACATCAAGCCCAAAACAAATTAAAAATCCCAAACACAGAAAATACAAAGAAGCATAATAAGGAAAACACCTGTTGACGGTGCAAACAGAAGAAACTCATTGTTTCTCTTTACATACTCCTTGTTTCCTTGCAAACCAAACAATTGACCTCTCCTTGCAAACCAAACTGCCGACTTATGAAATAAACTGTGCTTACCACTTCCACCATGATTAGGGTATCAAAACCCTATCTAACAAAGAATGAAACAAGTATCAATGCACATCTAAATCTCGTAAAGGTTTCTACAATTCGACATAATGACTTTGGAGTTCGGGTAATATGATGGGAATAATTTCCCATTCAAGTCAAACAAATAATGACCATCGACAGACCAAAGTTTCTTTCAACTTTACCTTTACAAAGCTTTATTATTACCTTTCTTTCATCATGAGCTTTTGAATAAAGTCAATTTTCCACCTCTTTTATTTTTGTTCAAAGATTTCCACACAATGATGTTACCCTATAATATAATGTGTCAATATGCCTCATAATATTTGGAGAACAATATTGCTTTGTGATATATGGAACAATGTCTCATTTTAGAATAAAACTAATATCACTACACTTCAGTAAAGATGTCGATCGATATGCAAGTGAACATTACAAAACCAAATGCAGGAGAAGGATAAGCATAGATATATAAACACATGCACAATTGAAGAGAATCACCATGTGCACAACTTGTAACATCAACCTTAGTGTATTGACATTAATGCCAAACAATACTGAGGGATAACATCTCATGTCTCTCTCACCTCGCTCCCTCTCCCTCCATACCTCTCTCTCCACCTGTCCTTCCTTATCTACTCTTTATCTCTCATCTTTGTACCTCTCCTTCCCTCTCTACTTATCTTTATCTCCCCTTTCCCTCCCAACCTCTCTCTCTCTCCCCAATCCCTCCTTGCCCCCTCTTTCTATCTTCCTTTATGAGGGTTGAGGGTGTAAGGTTTAGCATTTAAGGTATAGGGTTAAGGTTATAAGGTTAAGTGTATAGGATAAAGGGATTAGGGTTTAGGATATTAGTTATAAACTTGAGGGTATAGGGTATAGGGATGAGGGATGAGTTTTTAGGGTTTAGGGATAGTGTTCAGGGTTGAGGGTATAAGGTTAAGTGTATAGGGTATATGGTTGATGGTATTGGGTTGAGGATATTTTGTTTATGGTTTAGGATTTAGATATAAGTTTTAGGGTTGAGGGTTGAGGTATAATGTTTAGGGTTGAGGGTATAAGGTTAAGTGTATAGGGTATAGGGATTAGGGTTTAGGATATAATGTATAGTGTTTAGGGTGTAGGGTATAGGGTATATGGTTGAGGGATAATGTTTAGGTTTTAGGGTATAAGGTTGAGGGTATAAGGTATAGGGATGAGGGTTGAGGGTGTAGGGTTTAGTGTTTAAGGTAAAGGGTTGAGGGTTGAGGGATAGTGTTCAAGGTTGAGGGTATAGGGCTAATTTTATAGGGTATATTAGTATATCTCTATATAAGTATTATGATTTTATATAAAAATCATAATCTCCCAAGGCACATGGCTATAATGATTTTCTCAAAATCATAAAAAAATATATCTAAGGCACATTAAATATTTTTATTTTCCAACAATAATCCTAAGGCATAAAGCCTAGGTCAAGCATAAAATGCAAGGAAGAACTATAGCACAAGGGTATTAGTTAGAGGTATCTAATTACATCGAAGGCGTGTCCTAATTGAGAATTGTAAGCTAATAATTGAAATCAACGATCAAGAGATCAGTAAAAGCAATGCAATACGGTTAAATTAATCTTGAGCATTCATTACTTCCTATCATTTTATGTCATCGTTTTAAATTTATCATTTGTTGTGTTTTCTTTTTAACCGTGGTGTTCCTTCTATAAACGAGGCGATCATTTTTTTAGCTTTTTTTTGCCATTTTTAGCTGCTTTCCCCCGTTATTGGTATCCGCTCCTCCAAATTTTTATTAAAATAAAATTATGGCCAATATTATAATAATGAACACATATAGGTTTTAACATTTTTCCATCCTTTACCCTAATTAATATATAATGTATAGTTAATATAATAAAAATAAATTATTGTATTATAAATAAAATAAAATATTTAATATATAATAATATAATAAATACTTTTTCATAATATAGTATAAAGATAATAGTACAATATATAAATAATATAATATGATATGATATAAATATCATATAATAAATATAAATGCAAATATAATATCATAAAATATAAATATAATAATATATGATATATTATCTATTAGTATAATATAATATAAAAATAATAGTATAATATTCAAATAATAATATAATATGATATAAATATCATATATTTAATATTAAGATAAATATAGTATATTAAATATTATAATAATATAATATAAATAATATAATAATATTAATATAATATAGCATTATAACATTAGAATAATAATAATAATTTAATATTAAAATTCATAATATTTAATTAATAATATAATATTAAGGATAATGATAATTTACCAAGTAAAATATTAAAAAAATCATATTAATATAATAATATAATAATGGAAACAATTTAATAATAAGAATAATATAATAGTAATATCAAAATAATAATACAATATTATGAATAGTATAATAATTTAAATATTAATAATATATTAATACTATTATATAAAAAAAATATATAACAATTATAATAATATAAAACTAACAATATACAATACTTATTTGATTTCAACCCTTATCCTAAAAATTGATCCAGAATCCAATACGATATAATAATAATATAAATACAATATAATATAATATATAATAATATAATAAATGTTATTATAATATACTAAAATACAATCACATAATATAATAAATATTTTTTTAAAATAATATTATTTAATATAAATTTAATATAATTACATTATTGTGACAATTTCGAATTAGGGAAAAAACCCTAAAACAAAACTCTATCAAATTCCACCTTCTTTTTGCTTTGACATTTCTGGAAAAAAATCTCAACATACAGCCTTTTGAGTTCAAGCTTCATCCTCTATTGCTTTTGAGGACTTTCACAAAACGTTTTTGCAGTACTGCTCAGGTAAGTCTTCATTTTAACAAACTAAGCAATGACTCTCCTATCTTCCATTTTGAATGCATGTTTTGAGCTTCTCTATCGTGGCCTTTAATGTATTTTCTGGTGCATTTTATTTGCATACATTTTGTAAAAACCCTCCTTTGTGTTGCTTTCCGTCATTTGGGAGCCCTTGATTAGTCTTTTGGAGGTGTCATGTGGAGAACCTGTGGGTTTACATGTATTTTTTCAACAGTGCAAAACTTGGTAAGCTTGAATCTCATACTTTCCTCCCTTTTCCTATTAATGTCAAGCTCGATTGGAGCTCAAGAAATTGTAAAATGAATGGACCTTTTTTCCTTTTCATGCTTCTTTATTTTTTTGAAGCTCTTCATAATTTCTTGGTTGTGGCCTCACTGTGAGAGGGCTTCAAACTTTTGTCTCTTGATTGAGAAAACTTCTATGAGCTACGACCTCTTCAACACTACCTTCTATTTTCTATATTTGATGTTAAAGAAAAGAGACATAACCCAAGTTGTGGCTCCATTTGTGCTTCTGGGTATTCATATTTTTAACCAAGCTTAGGTTTCATTATTTTTTGTATGGAAAAAGAGACAAGGCTTTTATTCTTTTGAAAGAAATGGAAAGATGCTATTTCTATAGATAAGGTCACGACCTCTTAAGTTTCTAAGTGTTTATCAAATCTTTGTACTCTTTTGCTTTTTGAATACATGCAAGATTTCCATATAAACCCTTGAGGGTTTGGTCATTTGTATAAACAAAGAGAGTTTTCAAGTTGTGGTTTCAAACTCATACTTCTTTTACATTTTGACCTCCTTCTTGCTTGAAACCCCACTTCCAGATCTTGCATATTCTACACACTATGATGCTCTCTTTATTGCTGCATTGCGTCACTTTTCTGTAAATGGTAAAAGAGGAAAAGTTGTTGTTTATTGCTGCATTCTCCATTGGACATTGTAATTGTTCATCACTTGTAATGAAAATGAAAGCTTTATTTTAGTCTTCTCCATTCTGAAAATGTGCAAAACAATACTTCCCTTCCCATCTTGTTTCCTTAGAAGCATCAAACACCCAATTGTAAACCCTCTTTATGAATGTTCTCTTTCAAAGTTGAACCATATCAAGATAGTAATAAAAAAAATTCATTCCTTGATAATTTTATTTGTATTTTATTATTTGAAAAACCATTTTACAATGACATCAAAAATAATTTTTATTTTTAAAGATTTTCAATATTTTTAATTTTAAGTACATTGATTTAAAAACTTACTTTCATATGCAATAGTAAATTTAGGAAAGTTCTTTCATACTTTAAATTTTAGAAAAAATTTATTGTATGTTTAGTAATTTAACATACTATTTGTATATCTTATCTCTAACTGATTATTATTTTTTATTGGAAAAGATTACTTAAATAAATCTATACAAAAATTCACAAAAAATCACAAAAGATATCTTGTTTCAAAAATCTGAGATATTTTTTAATCTTAAGAATATTAATTTAGAAACTAACTTTTTATATGAAATAGTAAGTTTACAATATTTCTTTTATACTTACTTTTTAAAATTTTAGAAACTTCTTTTTTATATAAAAAATTCCATGAAATTCAGTCACAAAATCAAAATAATCTTCAACTATAATAATGATTGCTTAAAAGCCACATGAATTTGGGGCGAATCTCATACTTACTGATTTTTTGGTTCTACTGTCATAGTTGGCATGGATTTGTCAACTTGTAGTGAAGATTTTCTTACAGTTCAAATAGATTTCCTTTGATTTTAAATTACTTCTTTAAGTTGGGCAGAGTTTCTAATGTGTTTTTTTGCCATGTCAGTTTATTCATTAGTATTAGTTTAACTTATGGAGATATATTAACTTCCTCTTGAGGATTTTATTGTAGAGATTTTGTTTTTCATATTTCAAAGTTTCATTAATCGTTTTAAAATATTAGCAAATTTTGAGTTTTTTTTTTTATTGTGGACAGGTACAGAGCAAGGAGAAAATACAAAACCAGTGTTTTTTTAAATGCATTTACAGACCACCCCACGTGCAACAGTAGCATCACTGAAGACATGCATTAACATCGATGGCCTTTTAGCTTTAGTTTTAATTTTTTTCAATTTTAAAAGTATAATAAATCAATAGTTTGCATATTGCGAAAGATTTTGTCTTCAAAACTCTATATATGGAGTTCTTTGTAACATATTTTATATATAGTTTCAATATAAGTGAATTATTTTCCAATACTGTTTCAATTCTTTAAGCAAATTTGTTGAAGTTCTATGATTGTTTCCAGTATAACATAAGAGCTTTAAGGTTTTATATCTTTCAAACACAACAAAATTATTTTTTGGTTTGCAATTTCATAGACTAGTTATTGTAATAGCATTGAGACCATTCCCTTGTTTATTATTGCATTGGAGCAAGTTAAAAAAATTCGTTCAAATGTATGAAATGGCATACATTTGAACGAATATTTAAAAAAAAAACTACAGACATTCATCGAAATTTCGACGAACAGTTTGTGACGAACAACTAAAACTTCCGATAAATTTTCTATACATGTGACGATATTTTCGTCACACTTTCGACAATGTATATCTTCACATGCAAAAAAATTTCGTCGAAAGTTTTAGTGGTTCGTCGCAAACTGTTCGTTGAAATTTTGACGAATGTCTATAGTTTTTCGTCACAAACTGTTTGTTGAAATTTCGGCGAATGTCTACAGTTTTTCGTTAAAATTTGTGGCTATTTTCATCATTAGATGGACAAAGTTTTCATCGATTTTTCAATATATATTAGTTTGTCGAATAAGCGACGAAATTTATATGGCTGTTTCGTCAGTATTGCGACAATAGTTTGTCGATATTTCGATAAACATTCGTTAGAATTTGGAGTCAAATATAGTAGTGTATACTTGAGTTCATTCAATATGATATTTATGTTTTGAGAATATTTTGTAAAATTACATTGGAATACAATGACAATTTGGAATTAATGGTATTTCAATTATGCATGTAATTTACTTTATGGGAAGAAAAATTTGTATTGCTATGTTTTGGCATCTTGGTTTATCACTTGAGGTAAAAACATTGGAAATTTTACTGTGAAGAACACCGAGGTTAATACAAATGTCCCAACCTTCAAGTTCCATTGCTTCTAGATATGGTTTTGGAATGAACATATCATTGATATTTGTCACAGATGGGCCATGTGTTCAAGTGCAGGATCTACCTCAATTGTTAAGCTTCTCAAAGGTACTTGGATCTGATACCAATTGTTGAACACACCAAGAGACTGAGATGGGGAGTGAATCAGTATACTTAAAATCCTAAGCCCTATTGGCATATGGCTTCTATTGTTGTCATTGATGGCAATTGAAGTCATTGATACGGTCTGCACTGTAGTATCTAACTATATCGGAAGACAAAGTGAAGAACAGGGTATCCGATTGTAGTTGAATTCGTCAAGTGGTTTGCATTATCAGTTTAACAGTTTTTGTTGTAGATCTCAAAGAAGGTCGTTGGATATATGAAATGTGTTATTCTCAAGTTTAGTGTTGTTGCATCAAGTGGTGTATGAGTTATGGGATTCAGCCGTTCGATTTTTTGTTCATCAATATATGAAGGCTGACTAAGTGAATGTAAGGTGTTGTGGATGCTTAAGGCAGAATTGTTTGAAGTATTTTTGTGTTTGATATTTTGTTTTGAGTCCTAACTATGCTATGGTCGACTTTGATGGATGCACATTAAATGTTATTCATGATTTGAGCTGACAGTTGGAAGATATTTTCTATTTTATTGAAGCTAAGATATAGTGACTGAATTCTTGATAGCGGATATATATATGAGATTGGTTAATTCATTTTGGTGTGTGTGTGTGTGGTGTTCGATATGTGTGGATGTGTATTGTGAATATCAGAAGAGCAATTAAGTGATTTTCATTTGTGTAGAAGAGGATTTTGTGAAGTGAATTAAGGAAAAGCAGAGCGAAGTGCAGAATCAGACAGAAGGTCTAGAATCTGATCTATGAGCCTAACCGGAACTATAATCAGGCATTTATAGATGTTATTTTCTCAGTTCAACCTTTTGATGTAATCCAAATCTTGTGTAAGGTAATGAGCCTTCCTAATTTTGAGCAGTGAGCTCTAGGCAGTGTTCCTGAATGCAAGTGCATTCCCCATTTTGTAAAACACTTATATTTTGAGTACTCAAATTGTGTATTGACCTCCATCGTGGTTTTTCCCTTAACCAGGTTTCCACATAAAAATCCTTGTGTTATGGTGTTGTGGCTTATTGTTCTATGTTCATGCATCTTTCTTTTGATTGAATGTTACAGACACTTGAAGAGAATAGATTAATAATGTTAAAAATTGCACAACACTAATTCACCCCCCCTCTCAGTGTTGCTTGAGTCCAACAAGCCCTTCAAGAACATGAACTTTTCAGCACTTAACTAAATCAAAACCCTTAAATAAAATAGTAGCAGAGAAGGATATAGCAATATAAAGCTTCAACCACTTCAGCAATCAAATATATAGCAATTCTCTAATCAGATCAATAATAATGATAAAAGAGACAATAACACACATCCACAAGATGACACCAGAATTGCGTGGAAAACCCAATGAGGGAAAACCATGGTGAGAGTTAACTCACAATATAAAGGCTTACTGCTAAAAATGACTTGCAAACCAAGGCACACTACCTCGGCACAAGATACAAAGGACTTGTTGAACTAAAGCTAATACAACTTCAGGGGCAAGATACAAGGACCTGATGAGATTCACTATCTTAGAGAAAGATTGCAATATTTTTCAACATAACACTCTATTGAATGAGGCGTTCAAGCACATCCGATCATTCGTCTTCACAATGTAGCACTAACTATGTTGGATATTCAATTTATTCCATATTCACACTTCTTTGCACTTGTTCAAAATTTCATACCTTTTGCATTTGAAAATGTTCTTGCATATATATCCACTGCAAGACCTTAAAACATCAATTAAGTCGGCCAGGAAAGAATGCAAACAAGGAATTCACCAAGTCAGCCACAACAACATAATGTGGTCCTATCCCAAGCATAGAGAGGACCAAAAAAAATATTATTACATATTCCAATGTGATCCAAATCAATTCACACGCTAACACACATCAACCTAAGTTGGCATCAAGGAAATGTGTAGATAAAACATGAAGCACAAAACTAGTCAACCCAAAAACATACTTCTAACTGAATTTTCTTAAGGCAATTTTAACCAAGATAGGTCAAGACCCAAATGTTGTTATATGGAGCCTAATCAGACTTAGAGGTTAATTTTTCCCCACTTTTTCAATGTGATTTCTCCCCCAAATTATTCAACGGGGGTTTGGGGGCAGCACCCCCAAGATGGGGTCAAGGGGCAGTGCCCCTTGCGGGGTCCAAGGGCAGTGCCCCTGAAACCTCAAACGACTTTTATTATTTTATAAAGGTGTCAGGAGTTATTTTTTCTATTGGTTGACATAAAAAAAAATCAATAAAAAATAAAAATAAAAAACCCTATTTTGTAACCGACATAAGTCTTGATAAAAAAAGCTAAGGGTTAGGGTTTCCATTGATATTGTATTGTAGCATTTGCAGTGGTATTGAGTTGCAAGGATTGCTAGTTGTAATCGATTTGCTAGATAATAATATTGGACTCTCTGTTGGTGGATGTAGCCCGAGTTTGGGTGAACCACATTAAAAATTGTCTCTTGCTGTTATTATTTTTGTGTTTTTCATTCATCTGTTTAATCTTTATTTTCATTTAATTAATATTTTTTGCATGCAATTCCTAACACCAAATCTATCATAACTGATAACACATCTTCAAATGTTGGTGCAAACCCCTAGGAACACAACATAAGAAAAGGAACAATCCCTGATAGCTAGATATCCACAAATAACCCAAAAATACAACTCAAGACACAGTGTGACACCATTGAGGCCAATCAACAATGTGTGGATCAAATGGGGATGTTCCATGAACATCCAATAACACTTCCTGAAACTTCTTCATACTATCATTGTTACACCCCAATTGTGTAATTACTATTTACTATTACTATGTAGAGTAAAATGTGAATGTAATGTGAATCCTGGAGATGAATAAATTGTGCTTGTACCTTGTTATCAATATGAATGTTATCTCATTTAATTTTGTTTCATTTGATGTTATCTCACTTGATGTTATTCATGGTGAAATACTACATATATTTGAACAGATGGTTATTGAATTATTATAATTCTAACTTTGGAGCTGCTTATATGTACTGCATATGTTGTGAATGATTGACTGTCATAGGCATGTGTTAATGGTTGCAAGTAAATGTTCATTCCTCCAGGTGGAGGGGAAGTATCACTTGGGAGAAGATCTTGGTCGGTTAACCAATAAATTAAACTATCTGAGCATACACACACCACAGTAGTTGGTTGAGTCTATACATAGAAGTGGGAAGTTGGTAAGTCATCCCTAGTTTGAAATATATGCATTAATAAAGGTCTTATTTACTATCGAGTGCATTATTGGGTGATGTTTATCGGTTTGAGCTTTTGAAACCTTCCTTATCCTACTATATTTTTTTGTGTGATTGAATGAGTGTTTGGATATCTGCATACATGCATATGTATGCATATGACGACATACAAGTACAATGGATATAATGGGATGTCCAAATGGGTATGACAACATATGTATAGATATGCATATATGTATATAAATTATGATGTTGTGTCTTTGATCCTTTTGTCGATACATATTTACGTAAAAATTATACATGTATATGAGTGTATACATACATTGATCTGTATGTGAAAGCACAATCATATGTATTTATGCGTAAGTAGGAATACTTACAAACATACTCACACAAAGGATCAATTACATATATGTGAATATATATATACTTAACGAATGTATGTATCAACGAGAATAGGAATATATACATGTGTATGTGCTTGATGGTGCAATCGAACGTATATTTATATATATAAGTTATATACATAAATACATGTATACATAAGCATACATAAGCTTAGAGGAGTATGTATATATTTATATATATATATATATATATATTCGATGATATATATAATAATATTATCTTGCATATATATGCAAAAGTATATATATGTGCCGACATTATTAATGTTCTTTTGTGTATATATATATGGGAATACATATATATACACATAAGCGTAATGCTTATATAGAGGTGTGTATATATATATAATATGTATTATGCATATATAAATTTCTAAATGATTGCCATATATATTTGTAAATACATATCATTTTATAGAAAAAATATTTTGAAGAGGGTTTAAATACTTGATAGGGCACTACCTTTTAAGAGAGGCAATGTATATGTTTATATAAACATGTTAAGTGCTTAACCCACACTTTCAAATCCAAACGCATTAAGTCATAAAGACTTAGACAAAACAAGGTCACTGCCATTTTGAAGGGCGATTTATATGCCTAAAAATGATTATCATGATAGTTGTTTATAATGCTTATTACGTTGGTTGTCATAGTTGATAGAGACTATGGAATGAAGGTCGATATTGACCATGTCAATGGAAGCCAATTTAATAGCTTTTCAATGCTAGTGGAAACTAATTATCATAGTAAATAGCAGTACATTTGATATTACTGGTTGTAGAATGCTTGACTTGGTTGACGCCTTTAATGAGACCATGCTTGAGTTTGTCTTATGTATTAAACTGCTTATGTTGATTCATTTACCAAATGGGTTAATGGAAATTTTTGTCATAATTTGGAAGTTGTCTAAGTTCAATTGCGCCAAATATGAAGGAAATGGATAGAAAATTGCGCCACCTTTGAGTTTGAATTGTTGTAGATGTCTCCTCTTTGTGGTAATTCAAATTCTCCATGTGAATTTGGAATAATTATTTCAATTGTTGTCATGGAAACTGGTCGATCTGTAGGAGGTTTTGCTGAGTCTAAGCTTATTTGATCGCCACCTTATTACTGAGTTGCTTCACATGGAGCTTGCTATCTTTTTGCATGCCTTAATTGTAGGCTTTGAGGTTGCTTGGTTGCTCTAAAAATAGTTGAACCATTTCATTGTCAGGGAGGCATTCTTTCCCAAGAGATTATACATATTTTGTAGTTCATTATTTCTGAATTACTACCAACCATACTTGCCTTATTTTATGAGTAAGATATAGAGAGTGTTCTATTGTGAGTAAGAGCTAACATTGTTGTTTGAGAGAAGTAAGTGTTACCTATTTTTCACTACAAGCTCAAACAGGTAGAGCTGAATCAAATTCATGAATTATAGGTAAATAAACTTTCAAGTTTTCATGATTAAAGTATTCATTGATCATCATAGAGATCAATTTACATCTGAACTATAGTTTTATTATGCAAGTATTTAAAACAATAAATTGAAAATTTTGCATAATAATGCCTTTTATTCATTTTGTAAAAAACATTGAATCTCGCACAAGTCGCGAGAGTAACTAAATTTGATTATGACAATCAAATGATGAATACAAAATTCAAAGATAAACTACATTGCTGAAAATAACATAAGTGCAAAGAAGAGGAGAAATTCATCATTTCCTGTAATGATGAATCACTTTCGTTGGTGTCTTCAGTCGTCGCATCTCCAAGCAGCTGCAGCCTCGTTTCCTCACTTCATGAACCTGCAAAGTTATAAAGGAATGTCATTAGAGATGTACTCTAAGCAATGATGAATTACATTGTACCTTATGCCTACACTACCAACAGGGATGTAATTTGCATTAAATCAAGCCTTCACCAGATGATTGAGCTGACAATCAAGAAAAACATAACTCAATGGAAGCTTTCAGCTTCTTTTATTCTGCTAACATGTTTGTTTCAATGTGCAAGAATAGGTTCATCATGTTTGAGATCATTTTATCAGATATGTGGAGCAAAACAGGCTCCCACAAGGGTAGAGCCCGGCATATCATAAGGACATCTCTCATTCACATTATTACATGAGAGTCATCAAGTATTACAGTCATCAAACGGGATTGTTGTAAAGCAATAACATCATAATGAAAGCAGTCTAATTCAACATGGTGAAATAGATTGAGCAGTTATCTTTTGCTCATCATAAACAAAGAAGCATGTTAAGAGAGCATTAATTGTATTTGGCATAGTTCAGTTTCAGCTCTGTCTTCCATTCATGTTTTACATTTTAATGAGGCATTGAGCTCCCTTAAAATGAAAGGAGAACAAGGTATTAAGTCATCACAATTGTTCTTTACAACTCTAAAGCATATACATAGTCTACAAGAGAGACAAAGAAATAGATTTTCCAAATGCTACAGGTATTTCCAGGTAACAAAAGTAGTGAAGTAAATTGGAGATACAAGATATTAATGCAGATACAAAGAAACGGATTTGTATTCCATAGACATCAAGATATCAAGAGTGTAATAACCATAAAGGACAGCCAACTGTTAATTTAAATCTTTATCAAATGACAATGATATTATAGTCATACGAGCATATAGCAGTCATAATAGTAGCAATAAGTATAGCTTAATCGGTATTGACAATGAATGAAAGTATATTCAAAGCTATGAGTAACAGTCTTACTATTATAACAACGCTTCATGATTTGATATATAGAAATACTAAATAAGCTATGGAATTCATTATAGGGCTCATAGTTGTGAAGTGGAATTGTTGTCTTGTGGTACCGGCATCAAATTGAGCAGTCAAAAGTCAAATACCAAATATATTTTTGAGCAAGCTTCCATCATAAGTGCAGCCATATCAAGGAGAAAATTTAATAGAGCAGTTAAATTCTCAAAAGACAGCCATACAATGACAAACAAAATCCATTCTTAGTCTTTTTGAATGAAGGAGTACAAGTAGCAAAAGGTAGTGATAAGTGATACAAGACTAAGACATCAATGCAAATACAATGCAACAGGTGTACACTAAGCAGAAAAATCATGCTATAGGACTATCATGTTGACAGTAGCAATACATGGTGCAATCAATCAAAGAAGGGACAGTCAGAATGTATGCTCAAAGGAAGATACCATGGAGGTTTTTCTTCTTTGAGGAATGTGGGATTAATGTTAATGCTGCTACTTCCTTTCAAAAAAAATTGAATACACAAAGCAAAAAATGTAAAAGGCGAGCAATTTTCAGATGAAGCCTTCGAGGTTAAAAGAATAATGAATACCCAGAATGCTTATACAAGTACGGTTTTTTCAATCAAGAGTATAAGTTTTTTTTTTTAAGACACCAGGTACGAGAATACAGAGAAGTTTATACATGCAAATTCTTGCCAAGAATATCAAAATATTACCCACCATGGCGGCTGTTACATCATTCATACAATGATTTTTGCTTAGAAATGTTTTTATGGTGGAGAAAATGCAGATTTCTTCTTACCCATGTAAGGGTTTTACTCTAAAAATGCATAATACAGTGAAATACAAATACCTAGATGGAGGATAGTATAGGTTGCGACCAGAAATAATGGAGAAGCCTGTGTTATTCATTATGGCCAAAAAGAGTGAAAATCAATAGGAAAAATGGAGATAGTCGTGGCCTTATGGCTACTTTTGTTTTACAAAGACACACTGAAAAGCCATAATAATAAGAAGAATCAACTTACCTTTGTCACAGGGAGAGGGGTGACCAAGATTAAGGAGAAAATCTAAAGGAACTCAGCAATATCAAGCTCGAATCAAGTCTTCAATAGCGGCCCAGTACAACTTAATAACAAATGATAGAATCAGAAAGTATATTCAACAAATGAGTTACAACTGCGCCATTAAGGCCTCAAAAATGCATTCAAATGCTTGAGAATACTCGGATTTGGGACATAATAGCCTTTGTCTTACCCTTCTTGTTTAGAATCTTCGAACAAATCATCAGAATCAATAGAGAAATCATCAAGTTTGAGTTCAAACCCTACTCCATGGTGGCCAACGGCTTCTTCGTGAAGCTTCCTCAAAGTCAAAAGAGTGATAATGATTTTTAGGGTTCGATGATTGCTTTTGTCCATTCACCCTAAGCTATTTTTGGTATTTTTATTAATGATTTTTAATAATCATTATGTTTTATTCATCCTTCATGGCCATGACTTGAAGTCAAGATTCCTAGAGATGATGTGGTCGGCCCATTATAATTGTTACATAAAATGATATGGTCAGCCAATTCATTTATAATGTTGAATGCATTTTAATATCTTATATGCATGGAGTGGAGTAATAAGGGGTCGCAACTTATTGATTTTGCATATATAGAGTCTCCACTTAAGTATATATTGCATGGATTTAGGGAGCGCTGAATTTTCACCTAAATATTAAAGATAATAATATGTTTTCTTTAATATTTAGCATATAATAAAAGGTGGATTAAGATTTCCTTTTCAAATAAATCCATGTAAAATTTATAAGTAAGGGTCAATTGAAGATTGAATTCATTGCACATTTTCTCTCAGTTCCACATTAGATTATCAACTGAAGATTAATCATCAAGTCATCATGGGCGGATTGATACAAATGAGGCAATTTTTTCATGCTTGGACTTATTTTTCATGGATTTCCAGTTCAGCTCGAGTTACAGATCAGTTGCATGCTTTATGACTGCGAGTTTGAGACTGAGTTCACTCATTTTTGCATGAGTTTGACCCTTATTTTCAAGGATTTTTGCTTTTGCTCAGATTTCACCTTGGAATTATCATTTTTCTCACTGAAATTGACTTTCAGTTACATATTCATGCACTTTGAAGTGCATTCTCATTGTATATATTGAAAAAGTTTATCTTTTTCACTTAGTTCTTGTTATTTAGCCTTTGCATTCTGCAAAGTGAATTGTCATGTAACTCAACTTTCAGATTAATACAGTAGTGTTTTTACAGGTTCATTAGTTTATGATTTGCAAAGGATTCCTTCTAAATTTCATTATTTTTGAATTTTCCTTCCAAGTTTCAGGCATCGTTATTGTGAGAAATTTGATCAAGAAATTATTGTGTTTTCAGTTTTGAAACCTCTGATTTTTCTATCTTTTTCACATATCTGTATGCAATTTAGTTTAAGTTCACTGGTTATACACTATGCATGTACTTGATTAATCAATTTAGTCGTGAAAACTTCATTTTCCCTCAATATTGCATTAAATCAAAGCCTTTGTTTAAAGCATTCAGGTGATTGAGCTATCAAATCAGGTTGTGTGAATTAAAGTGTTGAGTGGTTATTTGTGAGTTAGGTTGCAATTAGTTTTCCAATCAGGTGCATCAATAGATTTCATTACAGTTTAAGCTTTGCTTTCAATACTTCTATCCCTTTTCCAAACAATTTACTAGTTAATAATTTGAGAATCATATAGGAAGCCGGCCTAGAATCTGGAGGTTCAATCTCATTATAGGTCACCCACAACCTGAGTTCGATCCAATGTTTCAAGAGATTGTTGAATTTAACTATTCAAGCGTTCGGGTGCAATCTGTTTGACAACAGTTTTTGGTATATACAGTTGTATTTCAGCCTTTCAAAGGATTATTTTCATATACCTGGCGACTTTGTTCTCAGTTTCTAGCAGATCAAGTGCAAATAGCTTATGAGAAATATTCAGACAAGAATTTCTTCTTCGTTCGAGTATTTGCAGCTGTCTTCACCAAAGAGAATAGGAAGGACGGTCAAGCGAACACCTGGTAAGCCTTCAAGAAAGCAATCAGTTTCTCTGATTCAAAGAGCAGAACCATTAGTTTACACATCAAGAAGAAGAGGCATATCATTAGCAAGGCAACCAAGTTCATTTTCAGCTTCGCCAAGCTACAGAGTACCAGTTTCGCCTGTACCAATTGCACAAGTTGTAAAACTCATAACAGTAGCAGCTCTGATGGCCAAAGCACATGTTTTTGTTCCATTTAATGGGGGCGGCCCATTGGATCTGGCTCAACACAATGATATACCAGTAGCAGCACTCAAAATTTTGCCCTTTTTTACTGGTGAGGATCAGACTATGCCCATTGAGCATATTAGAGACGTAGCTTCATTATGTGGAGTTCACCATGTGATTTAGGATAACGTAGCTTTGAGGTTGTTAGCAATGTCATTCAAGGGGAAAGCATCTCAATGGTTTCGTGGCTTACCAGTCAATAGCATCCTGACATGGGATGATTTAGGAGACAAGTTGACCAAACAATTTTCTGACAAGTCTGATCATTTATCTCTAGCTGAACAAATGACGACTATAAAGAGAGCGCCACAAGAATAGATGATGGACTTTAACTTCATATTTCAAAGGACATGGGATCGAATTCCAGTAACGGTAAGGCTAACTCCTAACCACGCTTTTCTATATTACCTTAGATCATTGCATATTGATATTGCTTTAATGATACAGTCTATGGGTGGGTTAACATTACCAGTGGCATATGACATTGCTATTAGAGCTGAAAATAGCCTTATACAAGCTGGTAAAATTGTCCCAAGACCCCCTATGCCAATTTTCCTAAAGGTACAGCCTTTTATGCCCATTCAAGTACCTCCAATAGCCACTATACCTATTGTTCCAGCCTTAGGATTCCAAACAGCAGCACAAAATAATGTTGTTCCAGAAAATTATGATTTGCAAGGTCTCAAAGATACCCAACAACAGCTAATAAATGACCAACAACAAATGGCCAAGTTACTACAAACTGTGAGTAACAACTTGGTAAGTCTTAAAAACCAGCAAGGTCAAAATTTCAGGCCTAATCAATCATCATTTCAAGCAAACAGACCTGCTTATCGAGCTAATTACCAGGGACAGAAGAGAAATTTTAACTTTAGGCCTAATCAACCATTTAATCCAGCTACTGCTAGCTCTTCAAAAGAGTTGATGCCAATACAGAACAATTTAGCGCAGGATTATGTATGGTGCTATCCCTGCAATCAGCCTCACAATCAGGATACTTGCATGAACGGGGTGATTAATCAAGCCCTTATAGTGCAAAGTATTTATGCTACTTCTGAATAGACAACTAAGGAGGATAATAATCAGCAGGATGATCAAACCCAGCAGAGTGACCTTGACATTGCCATGATGAACTGGCAAGGAAGTGAATTTTGTGGAGTTAATCACATACAAAGTCAAAATCAGTCAGCCACTTTTATTGTAGCCAATACGAGGGCCAAGAAAAGAGCATTTGATCTAAGACAACAAGTTGTTCTTGATAAACAACAGGCAGAAAAAGACAAACAACCTGTTGTTCAGCAGAAAAATCAAGATTTTACAGCCCAACAGGGGCAGGTTCAGCCTTCAACAGTTCAAAATGTTCAGATTTTACCAAGATACTAGGCTGGACCATCAAAGGAGCAGCCTAAATTTTAGTTCTAGCCTCAAGCAACACAAACAGACTTTGTTGTTCAAAAGGTACAATAAAAGGTTGGTGTTTCTTCTTTCAATATTGTTGAACATATGAAAAAGGCAACTGTTAGCATTCCTATGTTGGATGCATTACGCTTGCCTGGGAAAAAAGAAAGTTTGCAGGAGGCTTTGGCTAAGATATCAATTTCTGACGAACCATCAAAGGAACGGCCAAGAGTTTTTGCAAACAGTTCAGATCAAAAGCAGGAGCAGCTAGCTAAAGAGGTAAAGCCACCACCTTTTTATGTCAGTTTGATAATTGGTGATAACATAGTGCATAACTGCATGATCGATAGTGGAGCAAGCAGTTCAATTATGCCTAAACAACTAGTAGACAAGTTAGAACTTGAGTATGAACCATTGTCAAAAGGGGTAGTTCAGTTGGATGGTACAGTTGTAAAGTCTGTAGGAGATATTAGAAAATTTTCTCTTACATTGCATGCCTATCCCAACTTTTAAATTTCACATGACATATATATCATTAATCTTCCACCTTATTTTTCTATTTGCTTATCTAGAGATTTCACTACAAAATTAGGTGGTTATTTGTCACCAGACTGGTCACACATGTTTTTTAGAACCAGATATGGTACTAGAGTCATGATTAAGTCAGAATCACTAGCTAAAGACCATATTGAACCTTATGTTTTGAATCCCATAAATGCAAACCTAGCTTTCCATGATCAAGAGGATCAATCCATGACCCTCGACCCCACTGTACCTATAGAAGGCATACCTGACATAAATCTAGATGAGTGGGCAGCCGAGAATCGCGAGGTTGATCCGTTCAATCTCATAGACGAAGTAGGTTTAGGCATTTATATGATTCAGGAACCTGATGTAACTATTCCAAATCTGGTCAAGGAGGAAAAATAGCAAGTACAGCAGATTGATCAACTTTGGAAGCTATATTTTGATGGTTCCAGAAGTAAAATTGGTGTTGGTGGAGGAGTTGTTTTGATTTCACCTGAAGGAGACAGGTATTATTCAACTTTTAGATTTGCTTTCAGCTATTCTAATAATTTTGTTGAGTATGAAGCATTAATACATGGCTTAGAATGGGCTAGAAAAAGAAAGATTAAGTGCTTACAGGTGTATGGTGATTCAGAATTGATAGCAAATCAAGTTAGAAATCTGAATTTAACAAAGAATGATTTGCTAAAATTGTATAAACATCATTTTTGGGACTTAATTGAGGAGTTTGATGCATTTAATCTACAATCAGTGCCTAGACTTCAAAATAAGCAAGTTGATAAACTTGTTGCTCTAGGGTCACAGTTTGACATTCCTATTGAAATTCACAATGTGGAGGTACAACAGTATGTGAAGGTAGTTGTCAGACCTTCAATACCTAATAATAATATAAGTTGGCAGATTTTTGATAGTGATGAACAAATAGTTCATTTTCTGATGGAAGAAGCAGAGTTTTTTGCTAGAAATCAGCAAAAATTTGATCAACAATATGGTGATCAGATCATGCAACTTAAGACTAACAAACTGCCAAAGGGTTTGGTGACCTTTGAATCCATCTTCAACACTGATGACCAAGTTAGAAGAGATAAATCAGGCATCACAATGAAGCAGGAACATTATGAATTAATAGAAATATTCAAGGAGAAGCTACTTAATCTTGGCAAAGTCTGTACAAAGGAAGAACATCAAGCCTTTATCTTGCTTTTTCAAGAATTCAGCGATATATTCGCCTGGTAGTATGGAGATTTGAAGGGTTTTAACCCTAAGTTAGCTCAGCATACAATTGAGCTCGAGCCTAATGCAAAACCGGTGAGACAGAAGCAGAGGCCCTTGAATCCAAAGTTAGAACATCTGATGAAAACATAATTAAACAAGTTGATCGAAGGTAGTATAATATTTCCAATCAAGCACACTTCTTGGGTGTCAAATTTGGTGCCTATCAGAAAGAAGAGCGAAGAGATAAGGTTGTGCGTTGATTTTCATGATCTAAACAGAGCTTCACTCAAAGATCACTATCCACTGCCTTCAATGGAACAAATATTGCAGGTTGTTTCAGGATCAGAAAGGTTTTCATTGCTAGATGGATATTCAGGTTACAACCAAATCTTGGTTAGGGAGGAAGATCAGTATAAGACATCCTTTACCACCAAGTGGGGTACTATGGCTTACAGAAAGATGTCATTTGGACTGTCAAACGCAGAAGCCACCTTTCAGAGAGCGATGGATATGGCTCTTCAAATTTTGATAAACAAATTTGTTCTTGTTTACTTAGATGATATCACTATTTTCTCACATAATGCAAATGAATATTTCAGTCATCTTAGACAGATATTCGAGAGATGCAGAGAATATGGAATCTCTTTGAATCTAAAGAAGAGTATTTTTGTTGTTCATGAAGGTAAGGTTTTGGGTTACATTGTTTCAAAAGATGGCATTTCTATTGACCCAAAACGTATTGCAGCCATTTTGGCTTTACCGCTGCCCACTCACAAAAAGAGTTTGCAGAGCTTTCTAGGTAGAATAAACTTCGTGAGGAGGTTTATTCCCAATGTTGCAGCATTATTACAGCCATTGACATCCATGCTAAAGAAAAACATTCAATTCAACTGGTCCAAAGAAGGTAAGAACATTTTTTAGCAGATTAAAGAGGCACTTGCAGCAGCCCCTACTCTTATCAATCCTGATTTTGATAAAGATTTCATACTATACGCATTCACAGGAGTGGCTACCATCTCTGCAATGCTCTGTCAGCAAAATAATGAAGGTATGGAGCAGCCCATAGCTTTCTTTAGTCAATTCTTGCATGATTACGAAACAAGATATTCATTTGTTGAGAAGCATGTACTTGTTGTAGTGAGAAGTCTGAAAAAATTCAGACATTGTTGTCTAATAATAAGATACATCTGTTGGTAGCTCACCCAACAGTCAAGGATTTTCTACTAAATAAGGACATTAATGACAAGAGAGTAGGTTGGATAACCAAAGTCATGGAGTATGACATCAGCATAAAGGTTACCAAGCTTGTTCGAGGTAAAGGACTGTGCGATCAGCTTGCAGAAAATGAAGAAAACAGCAGTGAAAAGGTTGCTATAGTTCTGAATAATGAAGAACCTGTTGTTTCAGTTGTTCCAACTGATTGGATCCATTAGATGATCCATTACTTGCATACTGGAGATTGTCCAAAAGGTTTAGACAATTCTAAACGAAGGTATTACAGGTTACAAGCAATTCCTTATGCAGAAATTGATGGCGTTCTTTATAAGAAGGATTTCAATGGTGTTTTTCTCAAATGTATTTATCCAGATCAGACTGAAATAATTCTTGAAGAATTCCATGATGGACCTGCTGGAGGTCATTTTGCACCACGTACTACAGCTCTGAAAATTATGAAGGCGGGCTATTATTGGCCAGATCTTTTCAAGGACGCTCATACTTATGTCAGAAAATGTGCCAAATGTTCACTTTTTACAGGAAAACAAAAGTTAGCAGCCCTACCCCTGAATCCAATTCAGGTTGAGCAGCCATTTGGAAAATGAGGACTTGATTTTATCGATCCAATCAATCCACCCTCAAGTGTTGGGCACAGATGGATTTTATCTACCACAGACTACTTTACGAAGTGGATTGAAGCAATTGCATTAAGAGATGCAAATGAAACATCAGTTCTAAAATTTTATTAGGATATAGTTTCCAGGTTTGGTACAATTGATTCAATTATTTCTGA